>MU016687.1:147810-166723 GCA_011076525.1 Nettapus auritus | reverse complement strand
CTAAAAAGTGATGGGGGTAGAAGGGGCTGGGATAACAGTGCCACTTTTGGGGGATACCAAGCTGAGACTAGGGGATAAAATGATCACTGGGCAATTATTGTATGCACCCAAGGCAGGGACTAACTTGTTGGGAAGGGATTTGATGATGAAATTGGGCATTCAAATAGTAAATTGTTAGGCTGGAATAACAGTGTTATTAATGGAGTGCTCTCAGGCCCTGAGAGCAAAGATATATTCACCTCTGACTGGAAAGACCCTGAAATGGGGGTGGAAGCAACAATACAGATGGACAGTTTTACCTCAGGGGTTCACAGGGCCATCAATTTATTTGGGCAAGTTCTAGAACAGCAAGTTCTAGAACACATCTGATTCGTGTCAATGTAGAGCAATGCTAGGGCCACATGATAAAATGTGACCTTCTGTTTTACACATCCTTGTATAACCGAGAGACTAAGAAAGATGGTTAATGTATGTATATAGTTTTTGTGTTCGGTGGTTAATGTATGTATGTAGTTCTTGTGTTCTGCAATGAACATCTGACAGGACTGGCCTCCACCAGTTTTGTTGCTGGCACTTTTAAACATCCTGTGGGGGGAGCCAGGGCTGGGCACCTGAGGCCACCTTGTGGATGAATTTGCTGGCAGCATGTGCCAGAGCACAGACCTGCAGCAACTTGGGGCTGTGGGGGCTGCAGTCCATCTGCTCCTCCGCTGTGGGACTGGAGGGGGGGGGGGGAGGCGTGAATCCCACTTCCCGGCTCCCCAGCATCCTCCCGGCTCCACTTTGGACCGGGGGGCTGGGCAGGAGACTCCATGCCCAGTGCCAGGCCCCCACGACAGGGCAGCTCAGGGGAGGTGGGCAGTGAGTGGCACTTGTGGGGGGATGTGGCAGGCACCAAGAAGTCACACTGCACCTCTACGGCTGGCTCGGGCATCCTCGGGCATCATGGGGGAGCAGAGCTGCAGCGAGGCTGGGGGGGGGCAGGTCAAAAGTGAGCGAGATGACAGACTAGCCGGATGTATCAAAAAGCTTGATCTTCCCCCCCTTCAGGTCCTCACACTGGGAGAAGGGGTTGATGCGTAGCTCTGTCTCCTTGGTCCTGGCCCCACCACAGGGTTCAGGCAGCTGTGGCAAGGTGGGCAATTTGGAGGGGAACATGTTGGACTGGCTGTGGGACAGGTGCTGGTCCAGCTGCAGGTGCTGCATCCCCAACTTGTGCAGGGGCGACTGCTTGGTGTGGCTGGAAGCCCTCCTGGCTACTCCTGGGCAAGGGCACAGGACCGTGTGTGTGTGTGTGTGTGTGTCACTGGCACCCTGGATATGCCCAGGCACCATGGGGCAAAACAGGGAGCAGCCCAGGCAGTGAGAAGTGGGGCTGCTTCCTACAGACCTTCTACCCCAGCCTGCTCCCCAATAGCTGGTGGGGTGGTAAAGGGGCACCCCCCTGCCCCTGGGACACCCACATACCGTTGAGCATGGGTGCCGTGCTGGGCACGGGCAGGCTGTCCCTGGCGCTGAAGAGGGGGGCCCAAAACCCTCAGTGCCTAGCTGGTGCTGCAGGATGCCCTCCACGCACTGTGTGATTTCCAGGAACGAGGGGCGGGAGGTCAGCTCCATCTGCAGGCAGGATGGGTCCCCATTGAGGTCTGCAGCCCACCCCCCCAGCCCTTGGGGTGCACCACCTGGAAGCAGCTCCAGTAGGCAGGGAAAGGCATCCCCGATGGGACACCAGGATTTGGGCATCCCCATGGCAGGGGCTCACACTGCAGCAGTGGAAAGCCATCTGGAGGAAGGCCGCTGGGCAGTCAAGTCCCACCATGGTGCGGAAAGCAGTGACATCCAGGCCAAAATCCTGTGCCAGGGAGATGGGGTGAGGTCAGGTGCCACAGGGCGACATGCCATGGTTGCATAAAGGAAGGAGGGACCCTGGGGTAACCCAAGCAGGGGGGGAGGTTGCAGGGTGCTGGGACACAGATCCCTCCTGCTCCCTGCCTGAAGGCACCCACTCTCCTGCCTGGGCTGATTCTGGGCTCTGAGGACAGGTTATGGGCAGAGAGCATACCTCTTGCTGCCAGAAGACACTGGGGATGTGGTACCCCCATCCCAAGATGTGGGGCAGCTCCCCATAGCCTCTGCCACAGGCAGGGAGCTCTGCTCATGTTGATCCATCTCGTTTGGTGACATGTCCCCAGCCCCAGGTCCCACCGTGTGTCATCCTTGCTCCCTGTCCCAGCGAGTCACCTCTGTGCGGGGCAGGTAGTCGGGGTCTGCGGGGACACGAGCAATGGTCTCACACAGGACGATGCCATATGCAAACACATCAGCCTGCAGAGAGAGGGGAGTCATTGGGGGGTCCTGCAGCCCAAGGCAATGTGCCCCTGCTTCTGTGAGTTCTCCCTGCAGAGCGGCACTGGGTCCCCACCTCCTCGGCACCCTAGGGATGCCTGTTCCCATCCCTCCATGCTCCTCTGTGTGCCCAGCTGACCCCAGGGCTGCAAACCCTGCAGATGGCCCCATGCAGAATCACCTTCTCGTTGTAGATCTCCCCTCGCAGCACCTTGGGCACCATCCAGTACAGGGAGCCCACCACAGCTCCTTCTCACCGCCCTCGCTGGGGGACACAGCAGGATGTCAGGGGTCCCCATCCCCTCACCCATCCCCCCAAAACCTCCCTCTCCCTTCCTGCACCAGCAGTCCTCCATGCACCCCGTGACTCATCTCACCCTGCCACCAGGCCACCCACACCATGCCCTTTCCCCATCCCCAGACGTATTCATCTGTCCCGTGGGTCCCCAGCACAGGGGAATCACCCCACTGCCCCCATCCCTGCCCTTCTAGCTGGACCCCAAAAGTTCATCCCTCCCCAGCTCCTGCTCCCATCAAGCTGGAACCCCTTGCTCTGAAGATGGGGACGGACAGGTAGATGCTGCCCATGCACCTGTAGGTGGGGATCTTCTCCGCCAAGCCGAAGTCGCCCACCACAGCTGTGTAGCTGTTGGCCTCGCAGCGCACCAGGCAGTTCTGGGGGGACAGGGGGACCATGTCACACCGCCAGCCCTCACCTCACCAGCTGCCACTCCTGGGATGCCCTGGACACCGTGCAGCTCCTCAATATGTACAGGGAAGCTAGGGCAGCAGGATGGACCATACCTTGGAGGTGAGGTCATGGTGGAAGATGCCCTTGGAGTGCAGGTAGTGCAGCCCACGGGCAATGTCGAGGGCCAGCTGGAAGCGTGTGGACCAGGAAAGGGGAACAGGGCTGTCCAGCAGCTGCTCCAGGTTGCCGTCGTTGATGTACTGGTGGAACAGCCATTGCCTTGCTGCACCATTCCTTAAAGCTGGGTCCCCACCTCTCCACCTCTCTTCCCACCCTGTCCCCACAGAAATCCCTAGACTCGCGGCCATCATCCCATTTCTCACCTCCGTCAGTGCATGCAGCTGTCCCTGGTGCACGCACACCCCCATGAACCTGCAAGACAGAGAAGGGCTGAGGGTGGCCCGGGGGGGGGGGGGGGGGGGGGGGATAGATGGGACACAAGCCCCAGGAGCTCATCTAGCCCCCCAGGCTCCGGGAATTGGGACCTACCTGAGTATGTTGGGGTGCGAGAGGCGGTTCATCAGCTGCACCTCCCGCAGCATGTTGCCCCGGTTGCTTGTCAGCTTGTTTATCTTCAGTACCATGATCTGCCCAGACTGGCGGTGCCGCACCTGCAGGGGGGTACAAGGGAGGGCTCAGTACCCTACACATGGAGCACCCCAGGGACCAACAGTTTGGTGGGGAGGCTCTTCCAGCCCAACAGCACCCCAAAGCCCATGACACACAACCCCACCCTCCCTGAGGCACCCCACTTGTTGTGTTCCCCCCAACACATGTCCAGACCCCCAGAGACATGCTGGCAGTTACTGCAAGCCAAAAGCTCAGCCCCAGAGGTGTAGGACTGGGGCGCAGTCAGGTGTGCAGCACAGGCTGGCTATTTTGGCTCAGCACCACAAGCCCAGCCAGACCCCAAACAGATAGTGGGGGGTGGGGGGTGAGGGCAGAGGGGATGCATCCTGCCCAAATCAGCCCCACAGGGCACAGTACTTGGCCAAGGTCATATATTTAGCTGACTCCAGCCCAATGCTGTCGCATGAACCAGGAGTTGGCCCCCTGCCAGGAACAGCAGCTGGGAAGGCAGCCAAACCTGGACACCCCTAGTCCCCCCACCCTGCATGGGGGGCAAGGGACAGGCATGGGGGCCCCAGCTCTGGATAGGGGACAGTACCGGGGATCCCCTCGCAGGTGGTGGGATGGGACCCTGGTAGCTGCTGCCCCCCTGGCACACAGGGAGCTGCACATGGAGGCACAGGCATTCCTCAGTGCTGCTGTCAGCTAGACGCTCTTCTCATTTTAGTCGCTCTTCTCCTTTTTAGTCGATGCTGGTTGAAGCTGCTGTGCCTGTGCCAGCCCCTGGCCTTCCCCATGCTCCGCCCTGCCCCTCTCCCCCTAGGGAAACACAAAGGACATCTGCAAAACAACGGGCTCCCCAAGCACATACTGCAGAGATGGGGACAGGAGGGATGAGGGACGTGCATGCCAGGGATAAGATGTTTCACTTAAGATGTTTCACTGACACCCCCAGCCCCACGAGCTCCCGGTGGTGGTCACCAGCACCTGGCACATCCCAGCATGCAGAGCCAGCTCGTCCGGCAGGCAGTGCTGCCCTCCCACATGGCATGGGGCTGGCGGGACCAGCTGGGTCACTCCAGCTTGGCACTAGCAGCTGCTGGGTGCCGATACCTGGCTCAGCCCCATGGTGCTGCCTGGCACAGGGTTGCCGCGCAGCTGCGATTGGAACGCCCAGTGGCATGCACTGTGGCACTCCCCAGTTGCCATCCACTGTGGGAAGGGCCGGATCCAGGCCAGCAGCAGTGGGGAGCATCCCCTGGCGGGTGGTGGCTCACTCCAAGTGGCTGGGTTGTGCCCACAGCCCAATTCCTCACTAATAAACCTCCTGCCATTGCAATAGCCAAGGTCAGGCCTGAGCGCACCACATGACGTCTAATGTAATCCTGGAGGATCCTGTGGGAGGGAAGCTCCAGGGACCCCCCCCCCCCGCCATGGGATCTCTCCCAGGGATCCCAGTGAGTGCCAGGGAGCCCCGGCAGCGCAGCCCAGCCTTGGTGCTTAAGGTCCCAGCACAGCCCCACCCACAAGCCCACAGGGTCATCCAGCACCCTGAGCTCGCTCACAAGCTGTCCTGCCATCTGTCCTGCCCACTCCACAGCTGGAGGATACCCCAGTCACGCAGAAGGGGTGATGGTCCTCCGGCCTGGCAGGTGGCTGAGGGGGTTTCCATCCCCTTCCCATCATGTCCATCCCCCCCCCCCCCAGTGCTGGCATCAAAGGGAGTGGGCAGGAGAGCCTCCCCAGGTAGAATGGGTTCTCCCCTCACCTCTCCACACTCTGACCTTGCACATATGAATTCCAGCACATTCCCCGGAGCTCAGCTCAGCCTGGCACTGGGGGAGGCAGCAGCCCACCGATCCCTACCTGGGAGCCAACCCTCAACCCCCACTGATGCCCCCCAGCACCCTGTGGAGCCCCCACATCATGCACCTAGCGGGGGGCACCCCACCTGACCTGCAGCCCCCTGCTCTCCATCCCTATCCCATCTGCTGCTAGCACCGCCCACACGGGCTGGGGGAATGGATGGGGCTGGCTGCAGCCCCAGCCTGGGCACAAGGGATACGGGCCCTTTTAACAGCAGAACTTAGAGTTTTGTTTAAAGAGCATACTAATCAGAGTGAGCAGAAGGCCTGGGTCCTCCCCGCAGCCGGAACTCCCATCTAAACACAGGGCAAAGCTCCCAGAGGAGCTCGGTACCCACCACCCCCCCTCAGCACTCCTCCCCCATGTCCCAGCACGGAGCTGTCTCGCAGGGGCAGTATCCTGCACCCCTGCTCCCTGTTGGGCAGCATGGGAAGGTGCCGAGAGCAGGTAAAGGAACACACAATGCCGCAGGCAACTCCATAGCAGCTGTGCCTAAGCTCCCAGGTATCCCAGTAGCGCAACAGGTTTTCTACTGGGCAGGACTGGAAAAGCTGCTCATCATGCGGAAAAGGCAGATCATTCAAGAAAAACTGAATTGCTGCTCCTGGGCCTGCCTCAGCGAATTTGCTTCCTCCCTGCCTGCCCTGGTTCCCCAATTGGTGCCACCTGTGCCATGCCACTTCATCCTGCTTTGTGAAACAAGGCAAGTTCCATTGACGAAGGGCACCAGATAAGAGCAAGCATGCCATTAGGAGTAAATAGAAAAATCTCAAAGGTTTGCAGGGAAGCTGACAGAGACAGGCAGGCATGTCACAGCCCTTGTGCAAGGTCTAGGCACGCTGAAGGGCCGCATTCCGGAGCCAGCATCTGAAGGGATACAAGACACAGACTCCTGATGGCTCTTGAACAGAAGGCCTTTATTGCTATTTTTCACTCCTACATATACTTTCCCCGTAGCCCCACATACTGTCCACACACCCGAATCTGACATACAATTGGTTAGAGACCCTCAGACACGGACCTCGAGCCAGCCTGCAATTGGCCACCACCCAAAGCTCATCCTTAGCACTGTAGCCAATTTTCTTTATCTCAACCTTGCTCAAGTTTTTGTTTTTTTGCCGCTTGCTTCCTCATTATCTCTAATTCAGGGACGTGTGAAACGGTGCGAAGCCACCTGCAAATTCTTTTCCCACAATTCCCCCTTTTTTATTTTCAAACAACCAAACGCTTCTATAGATTTTCTATCAATCATCACAGACATTGCAATAGGCACAGTACAATAAGCGACAAGGTGAAAATCACATGCAGAATTACAATTCTAAAATAGTGTGCCCACTAGAATCTACATCAGTCAACAAGCCACTAAGTGCTAGGGATGTTGCTTCACAGCGATGCTGTTTCTCATTCGCACAAACACAATCACACAAAGAGACCTCTTGCATTTCTCATTCGTACCACTCAAGAAAATATCACTCAAAATAATTTGTCTATTATAGTTTGAATAATTACAACCAAGAGATGCATCGCTATAAGGAGCGAGTGTGGCGTTGACGATTGTTTGATGGTTTGGTTCTTGCCCGTGTAATTGAAAATCACATGCTGTGGTAGTTACACTTCCCAAGATATCTAATTCCTGTGGCTCTAGGGGCGCTCGCGGCAAGTAGACAGTTCAGTCTCTCTTATCCGCCAGGTTTTCCCACCAGACATGTTGTAGATGGGTCATTTCATTGGCTCCACCAGCTCCAGGAACCTCCTCCCATCATCCTGCTTGTCCTACCCGAGCCGCCTCGTCCCCCTGTGGAGCTTTGTGATATTCAAAATCATAACCAGATTTGTCAGATCCTTATCTTCTAGCGGAATCCCAACTAGGCAGGTCGTGAATGGATTTCCTGCGCTGGCCATAGACAGACACTTATGGTTTTGTCCGGTCATGTTGGCGAGGGTGACCCAGATGTTCCGTCTGGGCTGGATGGAGACCCAGGGGGCACCAAAGCTGCAGAGGCGGACGAGGATGATGATCCCAACCAGGGTCGCACGCCGCGAGCCGGCACCCATCGTGGTCCTTGCCCTGTGGAAACACAAGCATACCCTCGCCCCCAGGTTATTAAGGGATATGGTCCTTCCCACCCCCCGGTATCCAGATTTTTCATCATAACCATCGCTTTTCTTGTTGGGACGGACGTTAGTCCTGATTCCATTGATTTAAAATGCTTGACTATAGGTAGTATTTCTTCGTGTTGAAAAGGCAGTGTCAAATGATTCATGACATAAACCACTTTGTGTAATCTATTCTGTGGGGTCTCCTGTGTCTCCCCCTTTTTTTGTTTTTCCAATAAGTCCTTTAATGTGCGGTGAGCACGCTCTACTATTGCTTGTCCCGTGGGCGAGTGTGGGATATCTGTCTTGTGAGTGATACCCCATGTATGGAAAAAACCCTGCGTAGAGCGACTGACATAGGCTGGGCCATTATCTGTTTTTATTTCTTTTGGGATTCCGAGGGCGGCAAAGGCCGCACGGAAATGTGCTTGTACGTGACGGCTTGTTTCACCCATCATCGCAGTAGCCCAGAGTGCGTGCGAGAAAGAATCTATGGACACGTGAACATATTTCTGCCTCCCGAACTCGGGAATGTGAGTAACGTCAGTTTGCCAAAGCTGAAGAGAAGAGAGACCCCTAGGATTAACTGTAGTCAGTGGGCCTGATCGTTGTTGACAATCCGGGCGGGTCTGTACTATGAGTTTAGCATCTCGTATGGGGATGGCAAACTGTTTTGACAATGCTTTTGCTGCCTGGTGGAAGAATTGATGTGATAAACGAGCCTGGGACAATGTGTTTGGCACTGGGACTCGCAATGCAATGCTGGTCAAGTGATCAGCCCGGGCATTCCCTTCCGTAAGGAACCCCGGGAGCGTCATATGACTTCTAATGTGGATCACACAATAGGGGTGAGTACGGTGCTCTACAAGAAATAATAACTCTTTACATTTCAAGAATAGTGCCTCGTTCTGGATGTGTTTGATCTGAGATCTTTCAATTTGTTGTGCTACTCCTACTGCATAATGTGAATCAGATACGATATTTAGTGGAACCTGGTCCCATTGCTTGAATGCCATTACAAGTGCATGTAATTCTACTATCTGTGGGGAGCCCTGTATTGTTTCTATCACATGTTGCCAGTGGCCTCCTTGTTCCCATGTGACCACCGCTTTTCCCGTTTTCCCTGACCCGTCTGTAAATACCGTTTGTCCTTGGACTGGATACCAGTGATATAGAGGCTTGTCCTCAACCTGTATATTGTTATAAAAAGTAAGCGTTTTGTGAGATGGGAAATGTGTATCGAATTGTCCATTGAAACCTGAAAGGGCTGATTGTAGTTCTAAGCTATTCTGGAGGCACCAATCAAGGTAGTCTTTAACTATTGGAATTATAATGGTTTTTGGCTCTTCTCCGGCCATTTCTATAATTCGTCCTCTACCCTTCCTCATCAAGTGTGAAAACATCTCAATGCGAGTGGCAAGTGTCTTTGTTGGTTGGTGGGGTAGAAACACCCATTCCAATAGCAGCAACGGGTCTGTTGCATTGGGGTCCCATTGCGCAATAATAGCTAACGGTTGAGGATTTTGGTTGCCTATGTAGAGCTGAATAGATAAGTTTTCTGCTCGGCGCTGGCACTGCTGAGTAGAGATCTTCTCCTCTATACGGTTTAATGCCACTCTGGCTTCATTAGTCAGCCGGTGGGGCGCATTAATATCAGTGTCCCCTTTTAATAACTCAAACAGGGGTGCTAGTGTGTGGTTGTCAATTCCGCATTGCGTTCTTATCCAATTTATATTGCCTATGAGTTTCTGGACATCATTGAGCGTGCAAATTTCCGCCGCAATGGATATATTTTGGGGTTGAATACTTTGCTGCAGTATCTTCCAGCCTAAGTATTTCCAATGCACCTCCATTTGAATTTTTTGCGGCGCGATTTGTAATCCCCATTTGTGTAACTCCTGCCGTAGAACAGGCAGTACTTCTTGTGTCAAGTTTTCTGTCGGACTGGGGAGCAATATGTCATCCATATAATGAGAGATGTATACGTCTGGAAATTGTTTGCGTACGGGGCGTAGTGCTCCTGCTACGTATGTTTGGCAAATTGTTGGGGAGTTTTTCATCCCTTGGGGCAGCACAGTCCAATGATACCTATCCGCTGGTTCGGTCTTATTGATTTTTGGGACTGAGAATGCGAATCAAGGAGCATCATCGGGGTGAAGCGGAATAGTAAAGAAACAGTCCTTTAAATCGATTATTATTATATTCCAGTTTTGAGGGATCATAGCAGGAGAAGGTAATCCGGGCTGGGGAGCTCCCATGTCTTTCATAGCATTGTTTATTTGACGTAAGTCGTGAAGTAATCGCCACTTGCCGTTTTTCTTTTTAATAAGAAACACAGGTGAATTCCAGGGGCTGGTTATGGGGGTAATGTGTCCCAGTTGTAATTGTTCTTGAACAAGTTCTTGAAGACCAACGACCTTTTCCGCAGGGAGCGGCCACTGATTCACCCACACAGGATTATCAGTCCTCCAGGTGAGCTTCATGCACGGTCGTTCGTCAATGGCCGCTATTGAAAATTTTCTGGAAAGCTCAGGGTAAACTCGCCCTGTTCCATCACATCCCTCCCCAGGAGACTGACAGGTATGCGGGCAGCATATGGCCGGATGTTATAGTGCGAGCCTTCACGAGTCTTAATAGTAAGCATATACCAGCTTTGAAAGGTATCAGAGACACCCCCGACTCCCAGAAGGCCTCTCACAGTGGAATCTAATGGCCAGCCTTTTGGTCAGTCCTGAAGGGCAATTACTGTGACATCTGCCCCGGTATCCATTAATACGGTTATTTGTGTGCTCGAGGGGTCGGCCTTTGGGTGATGAAGTGTCAGGGTCAGTGTAGGTCTCTTGATGGCGATGGCTGAGGACCAAAAAACTGATGGGGGTCCTGTTGATCCAAACCCCGCATCGTGTCGGTCGCGCATCTCTGCTTGTGGAACTATGGGTTAAAATAGCATTAATTGTGCAATTCTAGTCCCCTTTGGTATGAGCATTGGAGGAGAGGGAGTCCAGGCCATTGCTTGTATTATCCCTTGATAATCAGCATCGATTACTCCAGGCAGTACAAAAAGTCCCGTTAGTGTGGTGCTAGACCGTCCTAGCAAAAGAGCACTACATCCCTTCCCTATTGGTCCCTTTACGTTTAAGGGTATTTTGTGAAGCCGACTGTCCCAAAGGGTGCAGCTCGTTACTGTGGAAACATCCAGTCCGGCGCTTCCTCGGGTTCCGGCTCTGAGGAAATCAGCGGTGACGTCCTCGGTGGGATCGCCGGAGCAGTGGGCGGCTCCGGTTGCGGACCGGCAGTCATCATCGCCCGGGGCGGTGACTTCCGCGAGCGCGGCCCGCCCACGACGGAGGACCGGGGCACTTGTGTCATCGCGCGGCCCCGCCCCGCGCTCCGCGTCCCGTTTCCCTGCCACGGTGTTAAGGGCTGCCCCATTGCGTTATGCGTCGACCGGCACTGGCTAGCCCAGTGCCATCCCTTGCCGCATCGTGGGCAGATACTGGGGGGAGCAGGGTTACCACGTTCCCCCCCTGCTCCTCGCCGAGGGCAATCAGCGTCAAAATGCCCCACGGCTCGGCAACGAAAACACCGTTTACCCCCGGTTTTAAGTGCAGCAGCAAAAGCGCCAGCCATAGCGGCAGTGTGATGTTCTAGGGATCCAACTCAATTGCAAGCCTCTATCATTTTTACTAGTGTAGTATTAGCAGGCAGGGCTTGGAGTATTTTCTGACAGGCTATGTTTGCATTTTCCACTGCCAGTTTCAGCATAAGGGCCTCTTTGGCCTCGCGGTTGTCAAGTTGTTTGTCCAATGCATCTCGCAATCTATCAATGAATTGCATATCAGGCTCGGTAACCTGTTGCTTAATGCTGGTAAATGATTGCTGAACCTTTCCAACTTCAGGCAGCTTCAGCATAGCCTGGTATGCCAGAGTCGCGGACTGCCGCAAGATGGCATCGTCGAGCCTAACCTGCAATCCCGGATCAAGGAACGGGTCAGTCCCCAGCAACTGTGGGATCCCGGCTCCCCGGAGAGGGTCGCCGGGCTGCCGGTCCATGTTATCTAGGGCGGCTATTTCACACGCTTCTTTCCATTTTTCCTCCCAGACTAATTTTTGTGTTGGCGTTAAAATCATCGCAGCTATCAGACGGCAATCGTACGGCACCAACAATTGACCAGTCATAACATTTTCTAAGAGTGACTGAGTAAATGGTGCGTGTAATCCATATGTAGTAACAGTCTTTCTTAATTCTTTAATTAAGTCCCATTGGAAGGCATTATATTCGTTTTGACCGTTGGGTCGCACCTGCACCGGGAAAGCCATTTCTACCCCGTCCCCGTTTTTTTGCACTGCCCGGCGCACTAGCTCCCATTGTTTCCGCCGGGTGAAAACTCGGGCCTCCGGGGAAGATTTATCAGGGGTAGGCAAGGCAGGAGCCGAGGGGGTGAGTGGGGAGAGGCTCCGCGGCGGCGATCCGCGGCCCTCTTCCTTGTCATCCCCCAGGTCTATCAAATTGCGCTGCTCTGGCGACTTTGCAGGCTCTGATCTCAGTTCAGCTGCCGGTATTGCCTGGGCAGTGGCGGTTTGTGCTTTCTTTTCTGCCTGCCACGATCTTAAAGTCTCAGTCACCAGCCGCCACGTAGCCATCACCTCAACAGCCTTAGGATTCCCACGGGACTCTGCTTGCCATATTTTTTCCCGTGCTTGATCCCAAGTTTTTAGATCAAAGACAGTGGAAGCCATTGAGGGGAACCCTTGTTTTCGCAAGAATTTCAATAATCGCTTTATCTTAAGCGGATCATAATTTCGTCCCCTTTCTCTTAGGAGTTGCATTAGTAGTTTAATTACAGTCTGGTCCTCTGTCGAGAGGCTAGCTCCCATGATTAATGCTCAGCTGCTCACCTGCCCTCCAAGTGATGTCCGAGGGTTGAAGCTATAGTCCAGCTGCGAGCTTGACTCGGTTGGCTGGGTTTTCTTCAGATAGTCATGCGGCGCTGCTCCTGACACGTCGGGGTCACCATTTGAAGGGATACAAGACACGGGCTCCTGATGGTTCTTGAACAGAAGGCATTTATTGCTATTTTTCACTCCTACATATACTTTCCCCGTAGCCCCACATACTGTCCACACACCCGAATCTGACATACAATTGGTTAGAGACCCTCAGACACGGACCTCGAGCCAGCCTGCAATTGGCCACCACCCAAAGCTCATCCTTAGCACTGTAGCCAATTTTCTTTATCTCAACCTTGCTCAAGTTTTTGTTTTTTTGCCGCTTGCTTCCTCATTATCTCTAATTCAGGGACGTGTGAAACAGCGCGAAGCCACCTGCAAATTCTTTTCCCACAAGCATCTCCATGAGGACAGTGATGGTATAAGTTACTTTCTCATAGAATCAAACTATTTCAAGATTTTTTTTTTTAATAAAGTGAGAAAGCTTTATTAATTGAGTAATTAAGTAAGCAGACACAAGCAAAACAGCGCTGGGCGGCCAGGGAGTCTCAGCTCCACCCACGGCGCGCGCTGGAGTGACAAACTATTTCATATTTGTACAGCAGAACACTGAATATTCAATTAACGCCTATACATATTCATTACCCAATCCCGCCTTCTCTCGCTTCGTATGCTGATTAGCTTATCAGTCCTTTGCGCTTGCGCAGATTCTTCCAAGAATTGTGGGCAGGGATCTTTGGGACGTGGGCAGTGGTCTTTGGGAGGAAGGCCGTAGGTCTTCCTCGCAGTGTATTTTTCATCTTTGGCCTGGAATGTAGTGATTTGACAGGCTTGCAGTTTCTTTATCGGCCTGAGCTAGTTTATGTTCTTGTTGTCCATCTGTTTTTCTTTCTGCCTGGGACGTGATGGTCTGGCAAGCCTCTGCAACCAGTCTGCACACATCCTTCGCCTCCTGCCCCCCCCCCAACAGCACATCCTTCAGACTCAGACAACCTCCTCCCCAGCCAACAGATAACCTTGACTATATATTCTATTCCAATCTCAGTATGCAGACAACAATTTATTCTACTGTCTAATTAACTACGCATTATTTTACACTTAACTATTTACTTGCTTGTTTCAGAGTCCCAGTTACATAGTCTCTGACAGGTTATATTATAGATACATTCTGATAGGTTCGGGTATTGTTCTGCGGTGAATTTGTTTTAACATGAGATCACAAGGTCTCTGTACAAATCAGGAATTTTACTTAACCCTGTGATATCACAGTCTGTTCGCTTAACCGCATGTCTCAACCTTTGTTATTGTGTAACTTCCCCCTCCTTACTCAATGAACAAATATTCACAATTTATTACAAGTGATATCCAGGCACAGCCCCCGGGGGGGTGAATCCAGGATGCTGCCTGCAGCCTCCATGCATGCTGTTGATGGCATGTGGAGAAGCGAGCGAGGGATCTGGGGAAGAGATGCAACAGTAGTTTAAGGGATGGAGAAAATGTCTGGCACAAACACACCAGGTTCAATCTGCTCCATCTGTCAGAGAGATGGAGAGGCAGCTTGCTGCAACATCCACACACCCTAGAGAATGGGTGGGCCTGGTGCCTCCAAAATCACACTGGGGAAGGCTGGCCCCCTGCCCCTGGGCCAGCTGTGTGCCAGGGCATGGGGATGGAGGTTCAGGTCCCCTCCTCATCCCCCTTCACCCACCCACCCATCCACCACAGCTGAAATGAGTCAGGACCTGGTAGCTGTATGGAGGAGGGAGCCGCAAGCACCCACGGTCATGGAAAGCGCTGTGGGAACAAGGGAGGTGGGAGAAAAGGGGGTCCTGTGCTGCCCTGCCAAGCTGCATCCTTCTTGTGAGTTTCGCCAGCCCCAAACCCCAAGCTCAGAGGCTGGGCCTGCCCCACTGTCCTGCTGAGACCTTGGCCTCAACCCACCATGCAGCACATAACCCCATCTGGCCTCCTGACCTTGCCTTCCAGTGCTGCCTGCTCTAGGCTCCAGCCCCTCTGCAGGCACGGCCCCACCAGGGGGAGCAGTGCTGGAGCGCAAGGAGCACACTGCGGCTCCTGGGGGGAGAGTGAGCCAGGGGAGCAGGGACGGTGAACAAGGAGACACATTAGCCTGGCAGAGACAGGGCAGCATCCGTTATTAAAGAGCTGTATCCACACCTGGCATTATTAAATCCCTCTGCTCCCAGGTGCCGTCACGTGCTTCCAACCAGGGATCGATAACAGGAGCCCGGCCAGTGGAGAGGCCATGGCCTCATGGGAGTGACTGTGAATGAGTGTTCCCCCTGCGCCTCCACCCTGGATCCCCCCTCCCCACAGGCTGCTTCTCCCACAGGCAGGATCCCAGTGATGGCAGAGGGGTCCTGGCTGGGCAGAGCTGCTCTCGAAGCTGCTCAAAGTGTAAGGGTGGCACTTGTCCAGTGGTTTGCAGCATCCTGAGTGACACCGAGGACAAAAACAACACGTGCATGCACCTCCCCTCAGCTGGGGCACAGCGGCAGTAAGTGGGGGGCTCTGCAGCATCACCCCACTCTTCCCACCCCTCTCACCTTCAATGGGCTCCCTGTATACCTAACCGGGGATTGCCCTGGAACGGCTGCACCTCCTGCCACCTGCACACCTGGACCCCACAGTGGGCTCTGGGCACAGAGCCTAGGGGCTGTCTCCCCCGGTAACCCCGGTGCAGAACAGATCTGCCGCTACCCTCCTCCCTCCAATGGAGGGACAACAGCCAGCACCGGCGGCTGCGGGGCTCCCCCAGCATCTCCACCAGACCCCCCCACCCCCAAATCCCATCGTGGCAGTACCGGGAACGCCCGGACCCCTCCCTAAAGACCCCGGCGAGCCCCCGGGGGCGGCGCATACCTTGAAGACCTCGGAGAAGAAGCCGGCCCCGATCTTCTCGCAGTAGAAATCGTCGATGCGCGCCAGGTACGAGGAGGGCCGCAGCCTCCCGCAGCCCGGCCACGGCCCCGCCGCCTCCCCCTCACCTTCCTCGACCCGTTCCCCCTCCAATGCCAGTCCAGGCCTTCGCGGCAGCTTCTCTCGCTCCATATCAGCCCCGCTGAGTACCCCCAGTGCCGTTCACATCCCCCGGAGCACGGCACTGGGGGGCCTCTGCCGCCACTCGGTCCAGCTCAGCCCAGCACTGCTAGCAACGGGAACGAGGGGCTGGTGGGATGCGTGGTGCTCATGGCCCAGTGGCGAAGCCCCAACCCCCGCCACGACCCGGCGCTGCGCCTCCGTCGCCCCGAACGCAGGCGCCGGCGGGCGCGGAGCCGGGGCGGGTTCAGGCCTTAACTCCTTGGCGGCCGCCGAGACGGGCTCCGGTCCCTGCTTACAGCCAGCCAGGCTCAGATGGAGGCGGTGGGCGTGTTGCCTCTCCCTGCGCGCCCACCCCTGCCCGGCTGGTACTCGTGGGGAAGTGGGAAGCGCAGCCAAAATGCTCCGTGCCTCTTGCACCCTGTCACGTTTCTCTCTTTCCCGGGCTTCCTAATGTCTCCTCATTTTGCTCCTTCTTGCCGCTCCTGTCACAAGCCTTCTCCCTGCTCTGCGGATGATCTGCCCTGTTCTTCTTGCCGCAGGGCCTGCCCGTGTTCCATTCCACACGCCTTGTACCCACCCATCCACCTACCTGCCTGCCTCAGCCCTTCCCGGGGTGCTGTTCCGCTGCTGCCAACCCTGTTGGGAAAGGCAGTCCCATGGAGTGTCTCCCAGCATGGCATTTTTGGCCAGTGCTTGGCTCCAGGTACAACAAACACAGCACAGACCAAGAGCCCTGGGTTTTATCCCAGGAGGGGAGGACAACCTAGAGCAAGGGAACCAAGTTTCTGATTTCTTTGCAGCAGAAGCAGCTCCTTGGTGGTGGAGGGAGCTGCTCAGAGGAGCAAAGCCAGCTCAGATGGGGCCAGGCCTCCCTATCTCTGCCCTTTCCTTGAGTGCACATGAGCAGCAGGGCCAAAGCAGAGATGGGGAGGCCTGGCAAGGCATCTTAGAGAGAGAAGCTCAGAGGACCACAGCCTGTTCCAGGCTCCTGCTGCTTACAAGTGGCTGAGTTCACATCCAATTAAGCTGTAACAGATAAATGAAAGCCCCGGAGACAGTCCTGACTGTGGAAACTGTTGCTGCAAGATTTATGGTCCCTTCTATTGAAGCCAGGGATAGAAGAATGGGGGCTTGCTTAATGGTATTAATGATTTCTAAATAAAACAATCGTAATTATTAAAGCCAGGAATGAAAGAATGGGGGCTTGCTTAATCGCTTTAAAATAGATATTGCTGAGTGTCTTTGCTTACTACTGTACAAATTAACTGAAACAAGGAGTCTCAGGGCCCCTCACAAACGATGTTTCCTGACAAAAATGGGGAACTTGTCTCAAAAACCAGCTGAGACCGACCTTGTGGTTTGGACAAGAGCCAAGGAGCAGCTGAGTCTGTACAAAGGCAGGGTGTCAACTAGTGATGATGAAAAGAGGAGTTATCGGCCTTCATCCCCACGACCCCCCGATGACCACCACCAGAAGGCACTGCACAGGCGCAGATGGGAGGAGTTTATGGAAATGACTTCTTGAAGCTAATTTTAATACAAAGCGGGTATAGGTTATGAATATGTATAAGCATATTGGGAAACTTCATGCATATGTAACTTTTTACTGCATATAACCAAAGCAAGTTGCTGTGTTAAGGTGCACATGCCTTTGGGAGCTATCCCGCATGCGCCCGGCACCTAAATAAGCCACATACCTACTTTATAACTTATTTGCTTTGAGTTATAGAGTTATTCCATGAATCACTCTCATCAGTGCTGGTAACTCTGCTGTGCCATTTCAACCCCACTCTGTTCCTGCTTGGCACAGCGGTGATGAGCCCAGGTCCCCAGTGCCACCAGCCCTCCAGTGGTGCCAGCAGGTGCCCTGCAGTGCAAAGCCTGGCTGGGCTGACGTGAGAAATACTCTGCGGCTAATAACATAGGCTCCGGCAAGGATCTCAGTGAAGTAGCGTTTTTATTTGTGATTGCAATTGTGATAAACAATCAGGTCTCAAATAGGATTCCAATTAAAATTTACTATTTATTCAATGAATAGAGGCAAGCAAACAGCACTGGGTGCGCCGGGAGTCTCTGCTCCACCAGGACGCACACCTGTTACATCAGTTAGCTGTTTTTTAAGCTCCTAGACTAATACATATTCATCACTATTCCTAGAAAAGGCAGGGTTAGTAGAATTAGTTTCCGGAGTCCAACATTTCTCCTGGACGCATGCGTATTAGTCTCTGGTGGTCTCTCTGGGGGTCGCTCGTGCTGAAGGCTCATAGTCTTCCTCCCAGGCTTTGTCCTTCAACTCCCCCCTTTCTCTGTGGAGGAATGGTTAACTGAGATAGGTCACGTTGACATGAAAAAGCTGGGAATTCACAAGCTAGACAATTATCGTATACAGCTGGTGTGAACTAATTAAAGACAAGGACACGGTTTCCTTATCTGTCTGGGAAAGTACCGAAGGGGGGACTGCATCTGCAGTCTAAGGAATGAGGAACTAGCTGACAAGATAAGGAAGCTGATGGCCAATCATGAGCTTAGCTTTTGCAATATGTATGAGCTGATTACTTCTAGAGTGTATAAAAGGCAACTGAGCTATCCAATAAATCGAAGCATATGAATCACTCATATTGAGTGTCTGTGTCTTCCTTCCGTCGGTTCCTCCCGGAGGATTGCTCCGACAAATGGCGCCCGAGCAGGGACCCTGGTGGACGGGGACTCTGCTACAGTAATCCGAACTCGGGAATCGACGGAACATCAGGAACAGCTGGTCCTGCTGCGACGTTAAAGGCGACGAGACAAAAAAGGGGGTCCGTGCGCCAGAACCGCAGAGGAGGCGGAAAAGACAAAAAAGGGGGTCCGCGCCCGGGACGAGAAGGGGTCCTGCCAGAAAGTTCCGCCGCAGGTCTTGCAAAGGTTGCAACGGTACGTGAGTAACCATGGAGCGACAAGCGGCTTATGATTTGCTCAAGTGCTTTTTAGAAAAGCGGAGCACCCAGGGTATAGATTGTAAGAAAGAACTACCAGGGCTATTGGCATATGGGGTAGCCAAGGGTTGTTTTAGTAACTCTGATACGATCTTTGAACAAACAGAATGGCGTAAATTTAAGGAGGGGGATTGCCCATTGCCGCCCTCTGTAAGAACACTGAAAATTCCCCAAGGAACTCAGGGAAATTGGGAAATGCCTCTGCCACCTGTATCAGAAAAAGAATTTCTCTCTGTGAGAGCATATTTAAGACAAAAAAAAAAAAAAAAAAAAAAAAAAAAAAAAAAAAAAAAAAAAA
>MU016687.1:97769-147710 GCA_011076525.1 Nettapus auritus | reverse complement strand
AAAAAAAAAAAAAAAAAAAAAAAAAAAAAAAAACTGCTGCGCCACTCAGCAGCTGGGAGGTCGAAGACCCCTGCCGGAGCAGATTCCAGGCCGGACCTGCAGCCCGTGGAGAGGAGACCACGCAGGAGCAGGTGACCCGACAAGAGCTGCTGCCTGTGGACAGCCCACGCTGGATCAGTTTGGCAAGGACTGCATCCCGTGGGTGGGACCCCACAGCACAGGGGACAAGAGTGACCGAGAAGGAGCGGCAGAGAAGAAGCGCTATAGACTGACCATAACCCCCATTCCCCCGTTCCCCTGCGCCGCTCAGGGGGAGGAGGTGGAAGAGGGTGGATGGGGGGGAAGGTGCTTTTGGTTTCTTTCCTTTGTTTCTCACTTCTCTAGCTTGTTAGTAATAAGCAATAAATCTTACTTTCTCTATGCTGAGTCTGTTTTGCCCGTCACGATAATTATTGCGCGATCTCCGAGTCCTTATCTCAACCCTTGAGCCCCTGTCATCGTATTTTCTCCTCGCTCCTCTTTGAGGAGGGGGAGTGAGAGAGTGAGAGAGCGGTTGTGGTGGAACTCGGCATGCCCACCTGAGTAAAACCACCACAATCCTTTTGGCTCGAGGAATTTGAGATAAGGATGATAGTTGAGAGAGGAAACGGGCAAAACATGGACTGGATGATTGTTACAAATGTAGTATTGTGAAAGAATATATTTCATGTCAGTGTGGTGAAGGGACGAGGGGTGGTGTGTAAATTGTCCATCTCGTCGGTGTTGTGATGATGTTGTGTTTATTTTAGTGTGGGGAATTCTTTTTCTTTTTAATCTAAGTTTGTGAAGATTGTGATGATTGTAAAGTGAGAGAATATTGTGATTATTCTTAAATATGCTTTTCGGAATGTGGTGGGTTTACGTGGCAAGGTTTTGGTAGGAGGGGGGCCATAGGGGTGGCTTCTGTGAGAAGGATCTAGAAGCTGTCCCATGTTTGGTAAGGGCCCCACTGCTGACCAGAGCTGAGCCAGTAAGCGATGTTATTTTGCGCCTCTGTGAGAGTGTTGTTTTAACCTTTCTGATCATGGACAATCAATACATGAACAACTAAAATGGCTAAAGGACCACACTCAAAAAATTAAGGTAGAAGATAGTTGGTTTGACTATCTGTTTCGAAAAATGTTCGGAAACATAGGCGGTTGGGTCCTGAGTTTGGTTAAGGAAGGATTGCGTATTTTACTTGTACTTATATTAATTCTGATTGCAGCAAGAGTGATTTTCGGATGTCTAACACAAAAATTAGAACAACTAACTAAAAAAGGTGTTTCTAGCACAAAATAAAAATGGGGGAATTGTGGAGGAATGGTTAACTGAGATAGGACACATTGACATGAAAAAGCTGGGAATTCATGAGCTAGACAATTATCGTATACAGCTGGTGTGAACTAATTAAAGACAAGGACACGGTTTCCTTATCTGTCTGGGAAAGTACCGAAGGGGGGACTGCAACTGCAGTCTAAGGAATGAGGAACTAGCTGACAAGATAAGGAAGCTGATGGCCAATCATGAGCTTAGCTTTTGCAATATGTATGAGCTGATTACTTCTAGAGTGTATAAAAGGCAACTGAGCTATCCAATAAATCGAAGCATATGAATCACTCATATTGAGTGTCTGTGTCTTCCTTCCTTCGGTTCCTCCCGGAGGATTGCTCCGACATTTCTCCTTATTTGGTGGTATCTGTCAGATATCCGAGACTTGCACAGGGTCCCATGCAAAAGTCAGCAGTTTCCTAAAAAAAACTCCTTGGTTCTTATCTCCCAGACCCGAGTCTCAATGTTCGTCCTTCAAACCCTCTATTTGCACGAATTGCTGGACCTTTCCTTTGCATGATACAAGAACTATGTACACTAATCACTCTGTTTTTCTTTGTTAGAAGGCTATATTTCATCATGCGGCCCTAGTATTATTCCA
Source organism: Nettapus auritus (assembly GCA_011076525.1). Taxonomy (NCBI): domain Eukaryota; kingdom Metazoa; phylum Chordata; class Aves; order Anseriformes; family Anatidae; genus Nettapus; species Nettapus auritus. The sequence goes on along the minus strand of MU016687.1, from coordinate 145,759 downwards.
TACTGACACAAATCAAATTAACACATTTCACAAAATGGTGGGTGTCCCACAAGCAGGAGCACACCTACTAGTTACATAACACAGTTTATATACTTTATCTCTCAATGACCGGGACCCTCCCCTGTTTCCCCATTGACTGGGTAGTCCAGGTTAACAACTGTGGTGGTTTTACCTTGCTAGGCTGTAGTGGTTTTACTCGGGTGGGCGGCTGAGCTCCACCACAACCACTCTCTCACTCCCCCTCCTCAAAGAGGAGCGGGGAGAAAATATGATGAAAGGGGTTCAAGGGTTGAGATAAGGACTAGGAGATCACACAGTAATTATCGTGACAGGCAAAACAGACTCAGCATAGAGAAAGTAAGATTTATTGCTTATTACTAACAAGCTAGAGAAGTGAGAAACAAAGGAAAGAAGCCAAAAGCACCTTCCCCCCCTATCCACCCTCTTCCACCTCCTCCCCCCGAGCGGCACAGGGGAACGGGGGAATGGGAGTTATGGTCAGTCTATAGCGCTTCTTCTCCGCCACTCCGTCTCGGTCACTCTCATTCCCTGTGCTTTGGGGTCCCTCCCACGGGATGCAGTCCTTGCTGAACTGATCTGGCGTGGGCTGTCCACAGGCAGCAGCTCTTCAAGAACTGCTCCATATATGGGTCCGTACCACAGGGTCCATCCCTTGGGAGCAAACTGCTCCAACCTGGGTCCCCCACAGGCAGTAGCTCCTGCCGGATCACCTGCTCCTGCATGGTCTCCTCTCCACGGCCTACAGGTCCGGCCCGGAATCTGCTCCAGCAGGGGTCTTCCACAGGCCGCAGTCTCCGTCGGGGCAGGTCCACCTGCTCCACCGTGGTCTCCTCCACAGGCTGCAGCGTGGAACCCTGCTCCACCGTGGTACTCCATGGGCTGCAGGGGGACATCCTGCTTCACCATGGTCCTCACCACAGGCCGCAGGGGACTTCTGCTCCGGTGCCTGGAGCACCTCTCCCCCTCCTTCTTCACTGACCTTGGTACCTGTAAGGCTGTTCCTCACTCCTCTCACTCTCCCAGCTGCTGTGTGGTGCACTTTTTTTTTTTTTTTTTTTCCTGTCTTAAATATGCTCTCACACAGGCGGAAAACAACATCACTTTTTGTCTCGGCTCTGGTCAGAAGTGGGGCCCTTACGTAATATAGGGCAGCTTCTAGATTCTTCTTACAGAAGCCACCCCTACGGCCCCCTGCTACTAAAACCTTACCATGTAAACCCACTACATAGGCAGCTGAACTCCATCACAACCGCTCTCTCACTCCCCCTCCTCAGAAGAGGAGGGGAAGAAGTAAAGGAAAGAAGCAACTCACAGGTTGAGATGAGGATAATTTAATTAAAGGGAGAAATTATTAAGGGAAAATAATTATTAATTAAATAATTTAATTAAAGAGAAAAGGAAAAATAACACAAAACAAAGAAGCAAAGGCCGTGTGGAAGTGCAGAAGAAAGAAATTACTCTCTACTTCCCACCAACGAGTGATGCTTGACCACGTCCTTGAAGCAGGGCCTCAACACACATAGCTGGCGTTCGGGAGGAGGACAGACGTTCTCGCAATGAGAGCCCACCCCTCCCCTCTTCTTCCTTTTTCCACCTTTTATTGCTGAGTGTGACATCGTATGGTATGGAATATCCCTTTGGTTGGTTTATGGAGAAATACCTCTTGGGGTATTGAAGGTGATGAGATTTTGAAATTAGAAATAAATAATCCTAAGGTACAAGAGTCATATTATACCTGCGTTCAGAGATGTAACCCACCCAAAGGACAAGGGAAAACTGATTGTAATCCCGTAACATATGTGGGAAACCAGTCGTCTTGTAACACCATTTTATCTATTGGTACCTCAATTTTTGTTAACTCGACGGCTTGGCCAGTGCCGGAAGGAAGAGGATGGTACTGGCTGTGTAATGATACAGCTCGAAAAGTTTTACCAAAAAATTGGATGGGAACTTGTACCTTAGGAGCAGTAGTCCCTAATATGACGATACATGATTCTTTGTCACGGGGGTATCTGAGAAATTATATTTGGAGAATTGGACGAGAAATTGATAATCCCTTAGTAGAAAAACCTACTGCTTTCCATAGTTTTGCCTGTTGGTTTCTCCCATGGTTAGGAGTGAGTGAATTGGAAAAAACAATAGTTAATATATCTGCTATAATAGAGTAATTAGAAAACAGGACAATTGATGTCATGAAAGCTCAACAAGAAGAAATATCTAGCTTATCACAAGTGGTGTTACAAAACAGAATGGCCTTAGATTTGTTGTTGGCTGCTCCAGGAGGAGTATGTACAATTGTTAATACTAGTTGTTGTGTGTATGTGGATCAAAGTGGGAGAATTTCCACTGACCTAGAGGAAATATGGAAACAGACTAAAATATTACATAAAGTCACCAGAGACGATCTCTCATGGAGTTTTGAAGAAATGTGGAACAAAATAACTTCTTGGCTACCTAATATGCAGTGGCTGTGTCCTGGTTTCAGTTAGGACAGGGTTAATTTTCCTCCTAGTAGCTGGTAGAGTGCTGTGTTTTGGATTAGGATGAGAAGAATGCTGATAACATGCCGATGTTTTGGTTGTTGCAGAGCAGTGCTTGTACCAAGCCAAGGACTTTTCAGCTCCTCGCTCCTGCTCTGTCCTGCCAGTGGGCAGGCTGGGGGTGCAGCAAGAGCTGGGCGGGGACAGACCCAGGACAGCTGACCCAAACTGGCCAAAGAGGTATTCCATACCATCTGACGTCATGCTAAACAATAGATAGGGGTGGCTAGCCGGGATGGGGGGGCCGGCTGCTCGGGATAGACTGGGCATCGGTCAGCGGGTGGTGAGCAATTGCATTGTGCATCACTTGTTTCATACACACTATTATTATTATTATTATTATTATTATTATTGTTTTCTATCTTAATAAACTGTCTCTATCTCAACTCGTTTCACTTTTCTGTTTCTCTCCCCCATCCCAGAGAGTGAACGGCTGTGTGGTGCTTAGCTGCTGGCCGGGTTAAACCATAACAGGCTGAAACAGGTTTTTGTTATTACAATTGCTTTTGTGATATTGGGAATATTTGTATGAATATTGTTTAAGCGTTTGCTTTGTTGTACTATGAAAGATGGATACATTTAATGCAAAGGAATTTGCATGTATCAAGAAAAGGGGGGAAATGAAACAAGCAAGCAAATAGTTAAATGTAAAAGAATGCTTATCTAGCTAGACAGTAGGATGAATCATTGTCTGCGTACTGAGATTGGAGTAGAATATTTACTCAATGTTATCTGTTGGTCGGGGAGGAGGTTGTCTGAGTCTGTAGGGTGTGCTGTTGGGGGCCAGGAGGTGAGGGATGTGTGGAGAATGGTTGTGGGGGCTTGCCAGACCATCATGTCCCGGGCAGGAAACAGATGGACAACAAGGACATAAATTAGCTCAGACCGATAAGGAAACTGCAAGCTTGCCAAATCACTACATTCCAGGCCAAAGGTGAAAAGCATACTACGAGGAAGACCTACGGCCTTCCTCCCAAAGACCACTGCCCACATCCCGAAGACTCCTGCCCACAATTCTTGGAAGAATCTGCGCAAGTGCAAAGGACTGATAAGCTAATTAGCATACAAAGCGAGAGTAGGTGGGATTAGGCAATGAATATATATAGGCGTTAATTGAATATTCATTGTTTTGCTGTATAAATGTGAGATCGTTTATCACTTTGGGTATGCACGTTAGGCGGAGAGATCCCCCGTGCATCCAGCGCTGTCAATAAAGAATACTTCGTCACTAAGAAGAAAATTTCTAACTTTGATCTTCAAATCAAGATAATGAGGAAATAAGCGGTAGAAACAAAAACTTGAGCAAGGTTGAGATAAATTAACTTGGCTGCAATGTTAAAGATGAGCTTTGGGCAGTGGCCAATTGCTGGCTGGCTTGGGAAGTCTGAGGGTCTCTAACCAACTGTATGACTGATTCAGGTGCGTGGACAGCGCATGGGTCTACGGGGAAAGTATATGTAGTGGTAAAAATGGCAATAAAGGCCTTCTGTTCAAGAGCCATCAGGAGTCCGTGTCTTTCATCCCTTCAAATTGTGACCCCGACGTGATTGGAAGAGAGCAATGCTGAGAGGAGTGTCTGAAGGGACCCCAGACGAATGACTCAAGCTTTCATCCCTTTCATCCCTTCAAATATCCAATGTAACACAGGTAGCCATGGTGCCAAGAGGAGCTGCGCTTCTGTACCAACAACTTCTGAGGTGGCTCGAACCTCCTCATATGCTTTTAGTATCTCCTTTTCAGTTAGGGTGTAATTGGCTTTTGATCCTAGATAGCCCCGGCTCCAGAATCCCAGAGGTCAACCTTGAGTTTCTCCTGGAGTTTCCTGCCAGAGGCTTCAGGGGAGGCCATGCTCCCCAGCTGCAGTGTAAAGTATATTTTGCACAGCTGGTCCTGTACAGACTGGCCCAAGGGCTACAGCATGGGCTATTTCCTGTTTAATCATTTCAAAGGCTTGTTGTTGCTCAGGCCCCACTCGCAGAATCACAGAATCACATAATGCTAGGGATTGGAAGGGACCTTGAAAGATCATCTAGTCCAATCCCCCTACCGGAGCATTAACACCTAAATCATGTCACACAGGAACATGTCCAGGCGGGTTTTGAATGTCTCCAGAGAAGGAGACTCCACAACCCCCATGGATAGCCTGTTCCAGTGTTCTGTCACCCTCACTATGAAAAAGGTTCATCTCATATTTAAGCGGAACCTCCTATGTTCCAGCTTGAACCCATTGCCCCTTGTCCTATCATTGGATGTCACTGAGAAGAGCCTGGCTCCATCCTCCTGACACTCACTGTTTACATATTTATAAACATTAATAAGGTCACCCCTCAGTTTCCTCTTCTCCAAACTAATCTCATCTTTATCTCAACCTTTGACCCGTTTGCATTGTATTTTCCCCCTCTTTCCCTTTGAGGAGGGGGAGTGAGAGAACGGCTGAGGTGGAGCTTGGCTGCCCACCTGAGTAAAACCACCACAACTGGTCCCAGTACCAACCCTTGAGGGACTCCAATAGATACAGGATTCCAGCTCAACTTCATCCCACTAACCAGAACCCTCTGGCTTCTTCCCTTCAGCCAGTTTACAGTCCACCTCACTACCCGATCATCCAGACCACACTTCCTCAGTTTAGCTGCAAGGATTTTGTGGGAGATGGTGTCAAAGGCTTTACTGAAATCAAGATACACCATGTCCACTGCTTTATCATCATCTATCCACCCAGTTATATCCTCACAAAAGGCTATCAGATTGGTCAAGTACGACTTCCCCTTGGTGAAGCCATGTTGACTGCCCCTAATGACCTTTTTATCCTTGATATGTCTAGAGACAACGCCAAGGATAAGTTGTTCCATCACCTTACCAAGGATGGAGGTGAGGCTGGCTGGTCTATAGTTATCCGGGTCCTCCTTCTTGCCCTTTTTGAAGACCGGAATGACGTTTGCTTTCCTCCAGTCCTCAGGCACCTCTCCTGATGCCCATGACTTACCAAAGATGATGGAGAGTGGCCTAGCAATGACTTCCGCCAGCTCCCTCAGGACCCATGGATGCATCCCATCAGGACCCATGAACTTATGGATGTCCAACTTGTTTAATGGGTCCTTAACCCAGCCCTCATCAACCAAGGCAAACTCCTCCTTTATTCTGACTTCACCTGGGGCCTCAGGGCTATGGGGCTCCTCAGGAGAGCCTCTGGCATTATAGACAGAGACAAAGAAGGCATTCAGTAACTCTGCCTTCTCTTTATCTTCTGCTACCAGGGCACCCACCTCATTTATTAGTGGGCTTACATTTCCTCTAGTGTTAGTTTTATCCACAGTGTATTTGAAGAAGCCCTTTCTGTTGTCCCTGACTCCTCTTGTAAGGTTTAATTCTAGGGAGGCCTTAGCTTTCCTAGTTGCCTCCCTACATTCTCTGACAACAGCCTTATATTCCTCCCACGTGGCCAGCCCCTTGTTCCATGATCTGTAGACTCTCCTCTTCCACTTGAGTTCCCTGTTTAACCGTGTAGGTCTCCTCGCTCTCTTTCTTGACTTCCTACCTGTTGGGATGCTCTTTATCTCGGAAGAAGCAGTCCTTGAATGCTAACCAACTATCTTGGGCCCCTTTTCCTTCAAGTACCTTTTCCTTGGGATTTCCCCTAGCAAATGCTTGAAAAAGCCAAAGTCGGACCTACTGAAGTCCAGGGTTGCAATTTTTCTCGGCACTCTGTTCCTGTCACATGAGATCCTAAACTCCACCATCTCATGGTCGCTTCAACGAAGGTTGCCCTCAACCTTCACTGCTTCAGCCAGCCCCTCCTTGTTAATGAGGACAAAATCTAGCAGCAATCCTCTCCTAGTTGGCACGTCCACCATTTGCATCAGGAAGTTATCATCAATACACTGAAGGAACCTCCTGGACTGCGGATGGCTGGCTGAGTAGGCCTTCCAGCAAATGTCAGGGTAGTTAAAATCCCCTGCCATAACCAGGGCCTCTGATAATGAGGCTGCTGTATCAGCTGCCTGTAGAAGGCCTTGTCAACTTCCTCATCCTGATCTGGTGGCCTGTAATAGACACCCACAACAGTATCCCCCATGCCAGCCTGCCCCTTAATTCTCACCCACAGACTCTCAACTCACTCCTCATCTGCCCCTGGACAGTACTCAAAATAGTTCCTCTTCTGAGTCACTTGATATAGAGGACTCACAAGCTGACTATAGCTTGGAAGAATCCCATAAGGCCTAGAAAAGCTTGTGTTTCCTTATTGCTAGTTGGCAGAGTCATAGCAGTTATTTTGTTGAACACATCCGTTGGGATGTAACAATTTTCATCCTGCCATTTTACTCCCAAGAACTGGATTTCCTGTGCAGGTCCCTTGACCTTACTCTGTTGAATGGAAGAAAAAAAAAAAAAAAAAAAAAAAAAAAAAAAAAAGCTTTCAGGAGAATTTGGATTATTTTCTTCCCTTTCTCAAAAACTTCTGCTGCTATGTACTGGACACCCCTCCAAGTGAAAGCAAACTGTGGCCTGCATGCTGCTGCCAGAGGGATGGAGAAAAATGCACTAGCAATATTAAATGTGGCATACCTTTGATTCCAGTTCATATTGAAGTTCTATCATGTCCTGTACTGCAGCACTCAGCGGTGGCATGACTTCATTCAGGCCACGATAGTTCACTGTTACCCTCCACTCTCCAGTAGACTTTTGCACTGGCCATATGGTACTATTAAAGGGTGAGCGAGTCTTGCTGATCACTTCTTGGCTCTTCAGATGATGAACCAACTCATGGATGGGCATCAGGGAGTCTCGGTTGGTGCAATATTGCCATCGGTGCACTGTTGTGATTGGCACCTTCTGTTCTTCAACCCTCTGCAACAGAAGGGGCATTGACAAAGCTCTTGGAAAAGGGACACAAGACCTCAGGCTCTGGAGGCAACTCATATCAAGCATGAAAGAAAGGCATACCTTTAAGAAAGACGTTATATGTCACCCAGGCAAGTGGACCACCATGGAGAGAGTACCCAAGGGAATTAGCTGTGTTGGAGGTAATTTATGATGATCTGGACAATGAACAGATATCCAAAGATCCAGATGAAGTCAAGTGCACACAACCCATGTGTTGGAAGTTTGTACGGAGTACACAATCATCACATGCCAACTCACTGTCAGTAATGACCTGGAAAGATGGAGAGGGACTGTTGTAGTTTAACCCAGCAGGCAGCTACCCTTTGTTCTTATTTTTCTTCCATTCATTAGGAGAGTGTTTTTCCTAAGAATCTTATGAATTGCTGCTGACTGCTCGATGGGAGCACTTCAGATATTTTACATAAGACTGAATAATTTCAAGATGGTTTGGGGTTTGACTTCCCATGGCTAAAATTCTCATATTACCAACATTGGCTGTATTTTCATTATAACTTGTTTAAAATGAATGGAATTGTTCTAAATTAACATGATTTTGTTCAGAAAGAAAATCAGGTCTTTAGGCTAGAAAAACATAGTTAAAAGTTATTAGCAGGATTTTGTGTATTCTGTTCTATTGTTCTGCTTATGGAATGATCCTAAGGGTTATAGAATTATGCCCTCCATGATCCAATGTTTTTTTAAATGTTATGTTAGAATTTTATTCTTTGCAATTCTCAGGATAAGATACTGAATAATATAGGATTAATGCTATCCACTTACTCCACGTAGCATCAGTCGCATGATGTGTAGTGGGGATTTTCCCTTTGAACATCCAATGTAACACAGGTAGCTGTGGTGCCAAGAGGAGCTGTGCTTCTGTACCCACAACTTCTGAAGCAGCTCGAACACCCTCATATGCCGTTAGTATCTCTTTTTCAGTTGGGGTGTAATTGGCTTCTGATCCTTGATAGCCCCGGCTCCAGAAACCCAGAGGTCGACCTCGAGTTTCTTCTGGGGTTTTCTGCCAGAGGCTCCAGGTGAGCCCATGCTCCCCAGCTGCAGTGTAAAGTATGTTTTGCACAGCTGGTCCAGTACGGACAGGCCCAAGGGCTACTGCACGAGCTATTTCCTGTTTGATTTGTTCAAAGGCCTGTTGTTGCTCGGGGCCCCACTCGAAATAGTTTCTCTTTCGAGTCACTCGATATAGAGGACTCACAAGCTGACTATAGCCTGGAACATACATTCTCCAGAATCCCACAATGCCGAGAAAAGCTTGTGTTTCTTTTTTGCTAGTTGGTGGAGACATTGCCGTTATTTTGTTGATCACATCCGTTGGAATATGGCGACGTCCATCCTGCCATTTTACCCCCAGGAACTGAATTTCCTGTGCAGGTCCCTTGACCTTACTCTGTTTAATGGCAAAACCAGTTTTCAGGAGAATTTGGATTACCTTTTTCCCTTTCTCAAAGACTTCTTCTGCTGTGTTGCCCCACATGAGGATGTCATCAATGTACTGCAGGTGTTCAGGAGCTCCCCCTTGTTCCAGTGCAGACTGGATCAGTCCATGGCAAATGGTAGGGCTGTGTTTCCACCCCTGGGGCCGTCGATTCCAGGTGTATTGGATGCCCCTCCAATTGAAGGCAAACTGCGGCCTGCATGCTGCTGCCAAAGGGATGGAGAAAAATGCATTAGCGATATCAATTGTGGCATACCACTTGGCTGCCTTTGATTCCAGTTCATACTGGAGTTCTAGCATGTCCAGCACTGCAGCACTCAGTGGTGGTGAGACTTCGTTCAGGCCACGAGAGTCCAATGTTAGTCTCCACTCACCATTAGACTTTCGCACTGGCCATATGGGACTGTCAAGGGTGAGCAAGTCTTGCTGATCACTCCTTGACTTTCCAGCTGATGAACCAACTCATGAATGGGAATCAGTGAGTCTCGGTTGGTGCGATATTGCTGTCGGTGCACTGTTGTGGTAGCGATTGGTACCTGCTGTTCTTCAACCTTCAGCAATCCTACAACGGAAGGGTCTTTTGAAAGGCCAGGCAGGGTAGACAGCTGCCTAATCTTCTCTGTGCTCAGAGCAGCTATGCCAAAAGCCCACCGGTACTCTTTTGGATCCTTGAAGTACCCTCTCTTGAGGTAGTCTATGCCGAGGATGCACGGAGCCTCTGGGCCAGTCACAATGGGATGCTTTTGCCACTCATTCCCAGTTAGACTCACTTCAGCTTCTAATACAGTTAGCTGTTGGGATCCTCCTGTCACTCCAGAGATACAGATGGGTTCTGTCCCTTGGTAGCCTGACGGCATTAAGGTACATTGTGTGCCAGTGTCCACTAGAGCTTTGTATTCTTGTGGCTCCGATGTGCCAGGCCATCGGATCCACACAGTCCAATAAATCCGGTTATCCCTCTCCTCTACCTGGCCAGAGGCAGGGCCCCTCTAGTTCTGGCTGGAGCGTCTGCCACTTAATTCTTGCACATGAGAAGCAGAGGTCCCTTCATCAAGGTCAAAAATAACATCAGCTCTTCTACTGCCTCTGGAGAATGGCCCAACAGAAACCAGAGCAGCATTTTTCTTAGGAGTCCCTCTTCTTGCTGCTGTCTTTCCTTTCAGTTCACGTACCCGAGCAGCTAGGGTTGAAGTAGGTACACCATCCCACTTCCTCATATCTTCCCCATGGTCACGCAGATAAAACCACAAGGTGCCACATGGTGTGCATCTTGGGTACTCTCTCTCTTGAGCAGGAAGATACTGCTTCTTAATGGCTGAGATATCACTCTGTCTGGATGAGGAGGGATATGTTCGTTCTGCGAGGTTCTCAGTTCTTTGACAGTTTCTCCACAACTGAGACACAGGCCTTTACTCAAGCAGAGAGATTGTCTTTATATTTCTTAAGTTGGCAGGACACATTATACACTGTCGGTCCCATCCCCTCATCCCAATTAAGCATTGCCAGCGTACTGACATGTGATGCTGGTGCACTCCGCACCCATTTACGCCACATGGATGTTGTACACTGGACTTCATCGGGATCTCTAGGTGTCTGGGCATTGTCCAAATCACTATAAATCATCTCCAGCACAGCTAATTCCCTCAGTTGCTGGAGACCTTTGTCCACAGTGGTCCACTTGTCGACTTGATATACAATGTCTTCCTTATTGGGATACCTTTCTTTCACAGCTGCCAGGAGTCGCCTCCAAAGGCTGAGAACCTGTGTCCCTCTTCCAATTCTTTTGTCAATTACCATTTCTCTAGAGAGGGATCCCAGCTGCTTGGCTTCCCTGCCTTCTAATAGTTGGCTACTGGCCCCAGTGTCCCAGCATCGAAGCAGCCAGGTAAGGATGTGTTCGCCTGGGTGTCGACCATAGTCCTTTCGTATTTCTCGCAACTCACTTAGGGATAGGGATCGAGTGGTTTCTGATTCCTTTATGATTTCCATCTCTTCTTCCTGCTGTTCTTGTGATGGCCTTGCTTTAGAGGTGCCTGCCTTTTCCCCTTCTCCCTCCTTCTTAGGGGAGGCTTCTTCCCTTACTAAGCGAGCTGACGTCCGTTTCCATTGTTTTGACTTGACTATGGGGGCGACTGATACCATAGTCGGTTGGTCCTTTGGGTCAGCCACAGCGTGTGTTATCTGGTCATCACATTCAGAGACTTCCTCCCTCTCTTCAAAGTGCTGGATGATGTTAAACAGTGTTTGATAGGAGTAAGCCAGGACCCAGCACAATGCTGCAAGCTGTCGTTCTCCCGCATTGTCAGGGTCAGGGCATACGACTCAAACATTTTATCAGGTTTTCCGGATTTTGCACTTGTTCAGGGGTGAAGTTCAAAACTATTGGGGGAGACACCCGTGACAGGTACCTGCCTATATCCTCCCACACACCTTGCCACTCGCCATAAGGCTGTTTCGGGATAGATTGCCAGGTAAGCTTTCTAAACAATCGGCTAATCTTAAAGAGAAGAGGAGCCCCGTTATGCAGAATTAGAAATAGCAATATATGGGTTATACATGGATATTCAAAATACTCAAAAACTGTTGTAATTAGCCCACTGTGAAAGAAGGAGACTGTACCATTCCTGATATCATTCATGAACTGACTACCATTCCTGATATCATTCATAAACTGACTTCCAGATGAGGAAAAGAAGGCAGTGTAATTCTGAATATTCTCTAAAAGATTGTGGAGGAATGGTTAACTGAGATAGGACACATTGACATGAAAAAGCTGGGAATTCACGAGCTAGACAATTATCGTATACAGCTGGTGTGAACTAATTAAAGACAAGGACACGGTTTCCTTATCTGTCAGGGAAAGTACCGAAGGGGGGACTGCAGCTGCGGTCTAAGGAATGAGGAACTAGCTGACAAGATAAGGAAGCTGATGGCCAATCATGAGCTTAGCTTTTGCAATATGTATGAGCTGATTACTTCTAGAGTGTATAAAAGGCAACTGAGCTATCCAATAAATCGAAGCTTGCTGATCACTCATATTGAGCGTCCTTGTCTTCCTTCCGTCGACAACAAAAGATAGTTTCCATGAGACCCAAATGATAACAGGGCAGAGCCTGAATGCCAGATTAAACTCAAGGCCAGTGCTTGGCAGCACAGCAAGTTTAAAAAAACGAACACAGATTGTAGCACATTCTGGGATCGAATACAGAGGAGAAAAGAGAATACGACACGGATTGCATGACATGCGATCAAACCAACCAATATTAACAGGACACTGAACATGGTGACTAGCAAGTAAGTGTGCTAGTTGTAGAGTTTTAATCAATTTTATTGTTATCTCAACCCTTCGAGCCCCACATTGGGCGCCAAAAAGGACTGTGGTGGTTTTACCGTGCTAGGCAGCTGAACACCACAACCGCTCTCTCACTCCCCCTCCTCAGATGAGGAGGGGAAGAAGTAAAGGAAAAAACAACTCACGGGTTGAGATAAGGATAATTTAATTAAAGGGAAATATATATATATATTAAGGAAATATTATTAATTAACAATTCAACTAAAGGGAAAAAGGGAAAAAGGGAAAGGGGAAAGGGGAAACGGAGGGGGAAAGGGAACAGCAAAACAAAACAAGTAAAGGCTATATGGAAGTGCAGAGGAAATAAATGATTCTCTATTTCCCGCAAATGAGCGATGCCTTACCACGTCCTTGAAGCAGGGCCTCAACGCACGTAGCCGGTGTTTGCGAGGAGGACAGACGCCTCCGCAACGAAAGCCCACCCCCTCCCTCTTCCTCCTTCTTCCACCTTTTATTGCTGAGTGTGACATCATATGGTATGGAATATCTCTTTGGTTAGTTTAGGTCAGCTGCCCTGGTGATGTTTCTTTCTCACTTTTTGCCCACCCCCCAGGAGGGTTAGAGAAAAGTCCTGATACTGTGCCAGCACTTCTCAGCAGCAGACACAACACTGGTGTGATAACGCTGCTGTTCTAGCTCCAAGTGCAGAGCATGGCACTGTATGGGCTGCTGCAGGGAAAGTTAACATCCCAGCCAGACCCAGTACACCCCGCGACCGAACACAGATCTCGAGCTCATCCTATTTCCCATGCTCCATGCCTTGGTATACAGGCACTTTAGGGAAGCAGCAGGCGCAGTTACCCCTGGGGGGATGCAAGAAGAAGATACCAGACGGGGCATCAGGAATGCTACCTTCTCTGAGGAGCCCTCAGACACTCCTATGGGAGAGCTCAGAGGTTTTTCCCTGTCTTCAACAGTGACAGTAGTGACGACTTCCCCCTGCCCTTCTCTGTCACTTTTAGCTCCCCTCCCTTCCCCCATCAAACCTAGTTTAAAGCCCTGGTAATCAGCCCAGAGAGCTTGCTCCCCAACACACTTGCGCCCCACTTGCTCAGTTGGTGTCTGTCAGCAGCCCACATACTCGGCTTCTCAAAGGCCTGCCCAAGATCAAAGTACCCAAATCCCTGGTCCAGACGCCACCCCCTCAGCCAGTCATTCACCTGTCCCGTTCTGCTCCTTCTTTCTGCATCCCAGTCACCCAGCGGGATGACAGAGGACCTTTTTGTACTTAAACCTTTTTGTTTAAATTCATTCAACACCAAAGCTGAAATTCAGTTCATCCTGCTTTGTGCATACTTTCAGGGATTGATAGGAGTCTGCTATTTGTGAAAACTGATGAGAATGAATGACACATTGACTTACCTTTTAAAATAACTGCAAAAAGTAGTTATTGAATTGCAGTCAATGGTAATGTTTTGAAATTAATCCTACAAGTACATACAAAATTGTCTAAGCAGGTAAGAGAAACCCTTCACAATCGATATTCTAGCACTACAATGTGAGTTTGTAAAGTATGTATTTACAACTGTGTGATGGTTTTACTCGGGTGGGAGGCTGAGCTCCACTACAACTGCTCTCTCACTCCCCCTCCTCAAAGTGGAGCGAGGAGAAAATACGATGAAAGGGGCTCAAGGGTTGAGATAAGGACAAGGAGATCGCGCAATAATTATCGCGACGGGCAAAACAGACTCAGCATAGAGAGAAAGTAAGATTTATTGCTTATTACTAACAAGCTAGAGAAGTGAGAAACAAAGGAAAGAAACCAAAAGCACCCTTCCCCCCATCCACCCTCTTCCATCTCCTCCCCCTGAGCGGCGCAGGGGAACGGGGGAATGGGGGTTATGGTCAGTCTATAGCGCTTCTTCTCTGCCGCTCCTCCTCGGTCATTCTTGTCCCCTGTGCTTTGGGGTCCCTCCCACGGGATGCAGTCCTTGCTGAACAGATCCGGCGTGGGCTGCCCACAGGCAGCAGCTCTTTAAGAACTGCTCCATATATGGGTCCATACCACAGGGTCCATCCCTTGGGAGCAAACTGCTCCAACCTGGGTCCCCCACGGGCAGTAGCTCCTGCCGGATCACCTGCTCCTGCATGGTCTCCTCTCCACGGCCTACAGGTCCGGCCCGGAATCTGCTCCAGCAGGGGTCTTCCACAGGCCGCAGTCTCCGTCGGGGCAGGTCCACCTGCTCCACCGTGGTCTCCTCCACAGGCTGCAGCGTGGAACCCTGCTCCACCGTGGTACTCCATAGGCTGCAGGGGGACATCCTGCTTCATCATGGTCCTCACCACAGGCTGCAGGGGACTTCTGCTCCGGCGCCTGGAGCACCTCTCCCCCTCCTTCTTCACTGACCTTGGTACCTGCAAGGCTGTTTCTCACTCCTCTCACCCTCCCAGCTGCTGAGTGGCGCAGCGTTTTTTTTTCCCTGTCTTAAATATGCTCTCACAGAGGCGCAAAACAACATCGCTTATTGGCTCAGCTCTGGTCAGCAGTGGGGCCCTTACCAAACATGGGGCAGCTTCTAGATCCTTCTCACAGAAGCCACACCTATGGCCCCCCTGCTACCAAAACCTTGCCACGTAAACCCACTACAGACTGTAATTCCAATTATTTTACATACTATTGGTAGCTCAGATATTATTTGCTGAAGAAATTTTGCCCAAATCATGAGACATCTTGTTCTGCTGGGTACACAAATGAGCAGGTAGGAGAAGCAGAGGGTGTGGAGAATAAGTTGCTGGGACATTGTAACTCACTGTAAGGCACTGTATGCCTGCAGGGCATAGAGCATATATGGAGGAAATATGGAGCGTAAGTGGAGGAAACAATAGATAATTGACTAAATTGTTGTGAAATGTGGACTATTTTAGATATTATTTGATTAAATGCTTTCTTGTGTGTACCATGGAATAACCTGATAGTGAAATCGGTAGATAAAATCTATTTTGATCTGTCTTCCAGCAACATAGTATAAAACAACATGGGGTGGAGACAACTTCAGAACGTACTGTAATAATAAACACCTAAACCACATTTATTTACCTGAGAAGCACTTTCACTTCAAAAGACTTACTGTAACATTTTTGGATATTACTGAACATGTGTGCAGAAAATATAATAAAATGGTGTTGTAAGAGGGTTCTTTGTGTTTAGGGAGAATGCCATAAAATGTTATTTTAGGTCTCATTGATGTTTTCTATTTACTAGTCAGTTTTCTTCTGGTTTAAAACATAACTATTTTTTAGCAAGGGAGACAATCTGTTGACAGTTTGGTTCTGTGAAGGGCTCTTACAACACTTGAGAGGAAATATCCAGCGGAGGGCAACAAAGATGATAGATGGGGCCTGGAGCATCTTCCCTATGAGGAAAGACTGAGAGACCTGGATCTGTTCAGCCTTGAGAAGAGAAGACTGAGAGGGGAGCTTATCAGTGTTTACAAATACCTTAAGTGTGGGAGACAGTGGGATTTGGTCAACCTCTTTTCAGTGGTTTGTGGGGATAGGACAAGGGGCAACGGCCAAAAACTGGAGCACAGGAAGTTCCGCACCAACACGCGAAAGAACTTCTTCACGGCGAGGGTGACAGAGCACTGGAACAGGCTGCCTAGAGAGGTTGTGGAGTCTCCTTCTCTGGAGATATTCAAGACCCGTCTGGATGCCTACCTGGGCAGCCTGCTCTGAGGTACCTGCTTTGGCAGGGAGGTTGGACCCGATGATCTTTCAAGGTCCCTTCCAACCCCTACAATTCTGTGATTCTGTGATTCTGTTTACTGTTGTTAATTTCTAATACTACATTTTTATTTGCATGTAAATACTCATGATTCAATTTGATAACTACCAGCTTTTCAAAGTTAATAAAGAAGTGATCTGAATTACCTCCATGTTCCCACCAAAAGAGTACTCTTTCCAATTTCTTTTGCCTCTGCCATGCAATCAGCAAGGGGCAGGAGATAGCCATAGACTGCAAGCTCTCCACTGCTCTCTCGGCATTGCATGCAGCTGCAGAAAGAGTGGTAACCAAACCTTTGAGAAGCACTAGTTGGATTTCCCATTTGTAAATTCAACACTATAGTGAATTTCCTCTGGAATGTCTGTAAGCTCCCTTTTCCTCTGAAAATCAGAACATCTAAGTTTAAAAAAGGTCTCTATTCTTATCCTGAAAATTACGGTCCAGACATAGAAGTGGTTTTTCTGGATTCTCACAAAAATTACGCTGACATAGGTACCTAATGGGTCACCGTGTGTTATCAGGTCATTTCTGACCTCTGTAAATGAGTAACTGAAGTCAGTCAATGCTGCCATCTGTAGATCAAACCCTTGCTTCAACTGAGAGAGATTTTATGTTTAAAGCTCAGTGTAGGGACCAAGTGGGTTACAACTTTGCATTTTGGAAAAGGTGATGTATCTGATCTTTCCACTATTTAAGGGATGTAATCGATAAACCTCACTACAATAAAGCACATGACGTCCCCAGTTCCTTCTAAACATCATGAAGCTTGAGTGACTATAGTCACGGGGTGGATTATGTGGAATAATTGCTGGAGGTGAAGCAGGTGCTAATCACTAATTCTTTCTAATTTTCTACCCCCATCCCAGAGGTGGTGCTTAGATGCTGGCCGGGTTAAACTGTAACACACACACATTTTTAAATGGTTGTGTGTAGGTTCGTGGCAATTCTTTGTGCAGGTATGCATGGAGATTCAAATATTAAGCCCAGGCCAGTGGTGTGTATCAAGGGAGAGGTTCTGTTGTGGGAGGCTACGGGTGACTATAACTGCATGCCACAAACTTCTCTTCCCTCGCTGGAAATATTTACTTTATTTGCCCCTTAATTTTGAATTGACTAGGAACTGTGTTGTAGAGAGGAGCAGTAAATGTTGCTAAATTATTTTGCCTTTTAAAAAAAACAAAACAAAACAAAACAAAAACAAAACAAAAAAAAAAAAACAAACAACAAAAAAACAACACAACTTTTTGCTAATGAGTTTAACGTTGTGATTATCTACTTCTTTATATTTTGAAAATGAAATTAATGAGACTTTCTCCAGAGAGCTGAGGGACTGGGCTTTTCCCTGGGAAACCTAATATTCTCTATAGAGTTGTTTCAGAAGTTAGTACATGTGTAGTTGGCTGTGTTAATCATATTCTTGGTATTTGCACGTGCTTTGCAGACAGTGTATTTATCAGCGGCAATCCAAATAACTTCTACACCTGTTGCTTCAGTAAACTACAACAGTCATTTACTAGACTGAAAGTGTATTGCGCTATTTGTGAATCCGTGATTGTAATTAATGTGACTGGACTTATAGTGCCAAATTGGGTATCACTCAGAATATATAACCTCAGCTGCCCCCAGCCCCTCTGATATCTGAGGACAAGCTGGAATGCAAGGGAGGTTTAGGTCTGCCAAACTTCCTTACCCTTTAACGCAACAGGGGGTGTTGCTTGATGAGAAGCTCAACATGAGCCGGAAACGTGTACTTACAGCCCAGAAAGAAAACTGCATCCTGGGCTGCATTGAAAGAAGCATGACTAGCAGGTTAAGGGAGGTAATTTTCCCCCTCTACTCCAACCTTGTGAGACCCCACCAAGAGTATTGCATTCAGCCCTGGGACTCCCAATATAAGAAGGACATAGACATGTTGGAGTCAGTCCAGAGGAGGGCCACAAAGATGATTGTTGTGGTTTAACCCAGCTGGCAGCTAAACACCACACAGCTGTTTGCTTACCCTCCCCACTCCCTCTCTGGGATGGGGGAGAGAAACAGAAAAGTGAAGCCCAAGAGGAAAATGAAGCCTGTGGGTTGAGATAAAGACAGGGAAAAAATAATAATAATAATAATAATAATAATAATAATAATAATAATAATGTGTATGAAACAAGTGATGCACAATGCAGTTGCTCACCACCCGCTGACGGATGCCCAGCCTATCCCAAGCAGCCGGTTCCCCCACCCGGGCCAGCCACCCCTATATATTGTTTAGCAAGACATCAGATGGTATGGAATACTCCTTTGGCCAGTTTGGGTCAGCTGTCCTGGGTCTGTCCCCTCCCAGCTCTTGCTGCACCCCCAGGCTGCCCGCTGGCAGGACAGAGCGAGAAGGTGAAAAGTCCTTGGCTTGGTGTAAGCACTGCTCTGCCACAATTAAAACATCAGCATGTTATCAGCACTCTTCTCATCCTAATCCAAAACATAGCACCCTACCAGCTACTAGGAGGAAAATTAACCCTGTCCTAACTGAAACCAGGACATATATCCACCCCTTATTCCATACCATTTATGTCATGCTCAGGTTACAGCTTTTCCAGTACATTCCAATTAATCCCCATTTCCATTTATGGTATATAGAATGTCCACTGAATTTGCATAGTCCATGACTGACTTTGGGCTCCATCTGCCACAGCAGTCTTTCAGGGCAAAAGAGATGGTGTGATGTTGGATCGTCACACGCTGAAGCCTGTTCTCGTTCCATCACATCTCTGTGCTTGTCCATTTCTATCAAAATTCATTAATTATTATCTGTGTGGCTGTTAATGTGATACCATTAATAGGACATTGACATATAACAATCATGGTGGTGATGACATACAGTATTATACAATAATTAACATAATACAATTCAGCTCATGGGCTATTCTCACCCAGTATTAAATCCCTTTGAGGTACACACCGGACATCCCCATTCTTCTGCATTACCCACCAAGTGCATCCAGGTCCCTGAGCAAAAGCAATCCCGCGAATGGGTTTGCCTTTTCCTGAGGCAGGAGTAGCCCAGACTGCCTTTCCCAGCATGTTTCTTGTATGCACTACAGGGACTTTATCCCCTTCTACAGTACGTAACAGGTTTGATTGGGCAGGTCCACCTCGGTTGGCAGATCCCCTAGTATTGACTAACCAGGGAGCCTTTGCCAAATGTGTATCCCAATTTTTGAATGTCCCAGCACTCATTGCTTTCAGTGTAGTCTTTAATAGTACATTGTATCGCTCGACTTTCCTGGAGGTTGGTGCATGATAGGGCATGTGATACACCCACTCAACACCATGCTCTTTGGCCCAAGTGCCTATAAGGTTGTTTCGGAAATGAGTCCCATTCTCTGACTCAATTCTTTCTGGGGTGCCATGAGCAAGAAGCTGAAAAGTCCTTGGCTTAGTGTAAGCACTGCTCTGCAGCAATTAAAACATCAGTGTGTTATCAACACTTCTCATCCTAATCCAAAACATAGCACCCTACCAGCTACTAGGAGGAAATTTAACCCTATCCTAGCTGAAACCAGGACACAGGGGTATCTCAGCAGTTAACTGCATTGGTGGCTGAAGTGAGTCTAACTGGGAATGAGTGGCAAAAGCACCGTATTGTGACTGGCCCAGATGCTCCATGTGTTCTTGGCATAGACCACCTTCAAGGACCCCAAAGGGTACCAGTGGGCTTTTGGCATATCTGTCTTGAGTACAGAAAAGTTTAAGCATCTGTCCACCCTGCCTGGTCTCTCAGAAGACCCTTCTGTTGTGGGGTTCCTGAGGATTGAGGAACAGCAGGTGCTAATCACTAATTCTTTCTAATTTTCTACCCCCATCCCAGAGGTGGTGCTTAGATGCTGGCCGGGTTAAACTGTAACACACACACATTTTTAAATGGTTGTGTGTAGGTTCGTGGCAATTCTTTGTGCAGGTATGCATGGAGATTCAAATATTAAGCCCAGGCCAGTGGTGTGTATCAAGGGAGAGGTTCTGTTGTGGGAGGCTATGGGTGACTATAACTGCATGCCACAAACTTCTCTTCCCTCGCTGGAAATATTTACTTTATTTGCCCCTTAATTTTGAATTGACTAGGAACTGTGTTGTAGAGAGGAGCAGTAAATGTTGCTAAATTATTTTGCCTTTTTAAAAACAAAACAAAACAAAAACAAAAAAAAACCCACCACCAACAACAACAAAAAAACAACACAACTTTTTGCTAATGAGTTTAACGTTGTGATTATCTACTTCTTTATATTTTGAAAATGAAATTAATGAGACTTTCTCCAGAGAGCTGAGGGACTGGGCTGACAGAATGCGATTTTAATGGGGGGGAAGAACAGCAAAGACTTCATATCATGGCGTGGTTTTCTGCTCATCCACCTACACATGAAGTCAACTGTAGAAATGACAGTCAGCCAAATTACTCCAAATTTCTGCACTTGACACAATGTTGTCTTCTACCTGCCACCAGGGATTTTAATGCTGGGTTTTCTGTAAGCCCCATCCCAAGATGACTGAAGTGAACGGACAGTGCTGCCTGGGGCTGAGGAAGCTTTCCAAGGTTGTGAGCCAACAGGAATAAAATTCACACCCCATTGCTAGGAGGAAAAGAGACAGGTTTTGGTGCAGAAAACCCATGTGTACATGAAGGATGGTGATGAGATGCCATTCCCATTAGGAAGGCAAGCACTCTTGTGGCCCTTTCAAGGTGTTAAAAAATATCACACTGACCCTGTATCATGCAGGAATCCCCAGTAGGTTGCTAGGACCTGATGCAAGGTGTGGGGCCATCATTTAGGACCCCTCCTGGTACCCCTGTACTTGGCCAGTGCAGCCCTGGACTGAGCCTGGATTGCTAGATGACCCAAGGTTGCTTAGCAACCAGCTGCCCGCCCACCAATGCAGTGACCAGTCATGGCCGGGTTTGGCAGCGGGCACCACACTGGGCCCTGGACCGTGGTGTTGCTTGGTAACTGCTAAACTGGCGGCTGCCTCCTGGACTTGCTTTCTGCCTACCCTACTGATGATGTTGTACCCATGCTGTCCAGAGCCAGCCTCAGAGAGGTACACAGACCTCACCACAGCAGCCTCAGCTGAACACAGTGTGAGAAACACTCTGCAGCCAATAACTTAGGCTCAAGCAAAGATCTCAGTGAAGTAGTAATTTATTTGCGCTTGCAATGGCGGGCGTCCCACAAGTAGGAGCAGCCCTACTAGTCACACAGTATGGTTTATGTGATAAATAATGATAAATATTCCAAATAGGATTCCAATTAAAGTTAATTTATTTGAATAGAGGCAAGCAAACAGCACTGGGTGTGCTGGGTGCGCTGGGAGTCTCCGCTCCACCAAGACACACACCTTACAGTTCCCATCCCTAGTTTATATCTCTTCTACTAATGCATATTCATAGTGGGCATGTCCTCCTCCAAGCAGGTCCTCTTCATCTTCTGGCATCTTCTTGAGTCTTCTCGACCCAAGCCCCCATGCAGGCTCACCCCACAGACTTCTGCTTAACACTGCACAGCCAGCAACAAAACTGGTGGAGGCCGATCCTGTCAGATGTCCATTGCAGAACACAAGAACTACATACATACATTAACCATCTTTCTTAGTCTCTCGGTTATACAAGAATGTGTAAAACAGAAGGTCACATTTTATCATGCGGCCCTAGCATTGCTCCACATTGACATGAATCAGATGAACACATTTCACAGTTTATATACTTTATTTATTATCGGGGGAGGTCCCACTTGACTGGCGGATAGCAAACGTGGCACCCATCTACAAGAAGGGCCGGAGGGTAGACCCGGGGAACTACAGGCCTGTTAGTTTAACATCAGTGCCAGGGAAGCTCATGGAGCAGATTATCCTGGGAGTCATCATGCGGCACTTGCGGGGCAAGCAGGCGATCAGGCCCAGTCAGCATGGGTTTATGAAGGGCAGGTCCTGCTTGACGAACCTGATCTCCTTCTATGACAAGGTGACACGCTTAGTGGATGAGGGAAAGGCTGTGGATGTGGTCTACCTTGACTTCAGTAAGGCATTTGACACCGTTCCCCACAGCATTCTCCTCAGGAAACTGGCTGCCCATGGCTTGGACTGGCATACGCTTTGTTGGGTTAAGAGCTGACTGGATGGCCGGGCCCAGAGAGTTGTGGTGAATGGAGTCAAATCCGGTTGGAGGCCGGTCACTAGTGGAGTCTCCCAGGGCTCGGTACTGGGGCCAGTCCTCTTTAACATCTTCATCGATGATCTGGATGAGGGGATCGAGTGCACCCTCAGTAAGTTTGCAGACGACACCAAGTTAGGTGCGTGTGTCAACCTGCTCGAGGGTAGGAAGGCTCTGCAGGAAGATCTGGACAGGCTGGACCGATGGGCCGAGGCCAACGGTATGAAGTTCAACAAGGCCAAGTGCCGGGTCCTGCACCTGGGTCACAACAACCCCAAGCAGCGCTACAGGCTGGGAGATGTGTGGTTAGAAAGCTGCCTGGCAGAGAAGGACCTGGGAGTTTTGGTTGATAGTCGGCTGAATATGAGCCAGCAGTGTGCTCAGGCGGCCAAGAAGGCCAACAGCATCCTGGCCTGCATAAGAAACAGCGTGGCCAGCAGGTCTGGGGATGTGATTGTCCCCCTGTACTCGGCTCTGGTGAGGCCGCACCTCGAGTACTGTGTTCAGTTTTGGGCCCCTCACTACAAGAAGGACATGGAGGTGCTTGAGCGAGTCCAGAGAAGGGCTACGAAGCTGGTGAAGGGTCTGGAGAACAAGTCTTAGGAGGAGCGGCTGAGGGAGCTGGGACTGTTTAGCCTGGAGAAGAGGAGGCTCAGGGGCGACCTTATCGCACTCTACAGGTACCTTAAAGGAGGCTGTAGCGAGGTGGTGGTTGGTCTATTCTCCCACATGCCTGGTGACAGGACGAGGGGGAATGGGCTAAAGTTGCGCCAGGGGAGGTTTAGGTTGGATATTAGGAAGAACTTCTTTACTGGAAGTGTTGTTAGTCACTGGAATGGGCTGCCCGGGGAAGTGGTTGAGTCACCATCCCTGGAGGTCTTTAAAAGACGTTTAGATGTAGAGCTTAGGGATATGGTTTAGTGGATGATTTGTTAGTGTTAGGTCAGAGGTTGGACTCGGTGATCTTGTCGGTCTCTTCCAACCTAGACTTTTCTGTGATTCTGTGATTCTGTGATTCTGTGATTTCTTGATGACTGGGACCCTCCCCTGTTTCCCCATTGACTGGGTGTCCTAGTTTCAGTTAGGAGAGAGTTAATTTTCCTCCTAGTAGCTGGTAGGGTGCTATGTTTTGGATTAGGATGAGAAGAGTGCTGATAACATGCTGATGTTTTAATTGTGGCAGAGCAGTGCTTGTACCAAGCCAAGGACCTTTCAGCGTCTCGCTCTGTCCTGCCAGCGGGCAGCCTGGGGGTGCAGCAAGAGCTGGGAGGGGACAGACCCAGGACAGCTGACCCAAACTGGCTCAGCAAGATCACAACCTGCAATGCAAAGGAAGACTACAGCCTTCATCCTCACACCACCAGGAGGTCCGAGATGACCCCCTAGCAACAGTACGTGCAACCGCAGGGCATACCAGGATATGCCACATACACCCGGGACAACCAAGCTATAAAAAGGGGGACTCTGGCGGGGGTGAGGCGCGCGCCATTGGTGGAGCAGAGACTCCCCGGCCGCCCAGTGCTGTTTTGCTTGCTGATTGCTTACTCAATAAACTCGATACTAAATCTCGTAACGCCTCCTATAAATCATTTGAGGGAGGAATCTATAACAGTGTGTGTCTTGGTGGAGCGGAGACTCCCGGCGAACCCAGCGCACCCAGCGCTGTTTGCTTGCCTCTATTCAAATAACTTAACTTTAATTGGAATAACTCGATCCTTATTTATCACAATTGGGGGTGCGTCTGGGATGGTCTTGGTTCCTGAACTCTGACTTGATCCAGGAGGGGCGCCCCACAATTCGGTGGCTCCTGTTCAAGTCGGGTCAGGACTACCGCCATCTCGAACTTGAATAAAGGCAAGCAAAGAATGTGACTTTTATTTATGAGCTCCCTTGCCGGCTTCAGCATTGTATTTTACCCGTAATTCTGTGTGCGAAGATCCGAACGAAGACAACAGTGTCGTATTTAAAGCGTGTACCATTCTGACTTGGGAAAAACTGACTCCACAATCAGTAAGATTGTAAAGTAGGTATGTTTATTCAGCACTGGGCAGCATGGGGGGTAGTCCCACCAAAGTCGTGCGCAACAATTCGCTCGCTTGCATTCTCTTTTATCCCCTAAAATATTACATATGCATTAACTTTCGCAATATACCTATACATATTCATTTCCTAGCTCCGCCTAGCCCTGCTTTGTAATTGCTAATTATCTTATCAGTCCTTCTGTGCTTGTGTAGTACTCTCTGGTGGTCATCCAGGTGGTCGTCAGGATGAAGTAAGACGTCTTCATCAGAGCTGAACTTTTCACCTCGTCTCCCTGCGCATGCTCTCTGAGTCCTTGGTCACAATCTGGTCCATAAGGTTGGTTTGGTCCAGTTCTCGGGATCCACGGGACTCCTGTTATCTCGAGGCCTTGCATGTTTGACATCCTTTATCTTATCCTTTTATAAACAGTCTTCCTTATCTCTGAGCCCTTGCTCCCAATCCGAACAATAAGGTTGGTTTGATTTGGTTCTTGGAGCCCCAGGGTTTCATCTGGAGGCTTAAGTGCAGCACAGGCACAATACATTGCAAATGCAGCACATATTAAGCAATGAGTGTTGTCTATATATTTATTCTTAACCAGTCACTCTGATTTCTAATCCCATGTTTCAGTTCGGTTGGGTGGGATTCGTTTGCCTGTGTGTGTAAGAGTGTGACTGAGACGGAACCTAGTTCCGAAGAGAGTGCGGAGGTCTTATAACCGCGGTTCCAATCTCCCGCAAGGGAATTGGCTGGTGAAGGACCGAAGCGATTCCTATAGGATTCGTGGATGGGTGATAGGTCCTAAACCCCCTGCAAGACACTCTTACTGGGCAACCAAGGGCTGTAGGAATAGCCACAGTAAAATTCCTAGATGGGTCAGACAGAATCGAAGACCTGGGACCAGAGAAAAGGGAATAAATTACCGGACAAATAGGAATAATATTAAAAATTGTAACGATAGGGGCCCCAGAGACGATAGTGGCCCCAGAGAAGAAAAAAGTAAATTAGTTCAGTATTGCATGATAGAGTGGGCAAAGGAGCCTTTAAGACCACATGTCTCTTGGCCTGTTTTTGGATCCTTTGATGACTGGATTTGCCAGGCCTTAAAGAAATTTAAAAGAAAAGAAGAAAAACAAGAAAAAGATGATAAATGGGAGCCATTGGATAATAATTCACCCCCAGCGGTGGCTCCCCCTCCGGTAACCATGGTATCCCCACCAGTACCCCCATAGCCCCTGCCTCCACCACCAACAGCACCGGAATTAGACCGACCTCCGACTGCATGCAGTATCCGAGAGGGCTCCTCTGTATCCCTTATGGGAGGTAACCCTCGGAGGCAATCAGGCATCGGGTTCGTGGCAGTCGCATTGCATCAGACAGCGGCAGCGGGTGCGGAGGAGCAGCGCGGGGTGTGGGGCGCGGCGGGCCCCGGCGCTGTCCTGCTGGGCTCGCTGCTCAGCCGCCTGCCACTGTCGCCACCCCCGCCGCGCCAACGGACCGCCATATAGTGCCTTTCTTACCTTTAGTGCCCCTTTAAAGGTGTATACTCCACACAATGTCAGAAGTGTTTTACAACAAAAAGCGGAAAAATGGTTAACGGAAAGCCGAATCCTAAAATTTGGAGAGCCATCGGAAAAATTACAACATAACTGTTTAGAGGTAATTGAGACCCAGACTAAGGTGAGGCCAGATTTAAGGGATAGAGTTGGAAAAAGGAGAAGCACAGTTTGTAGATGGCTCCTCCCGAGTAGTGGAAGGAAAGAATCAGGACCTTTGAGTCCATCATGGTCAGCTCAAGCTTGTGAGCTGTATGCCTTATGTAGGGCCCTAGAACTATTAAAGCGGAAAAGTGGGACGATATTTACGCATATGGAGTAGTCCACACTTTTGGAAAATTTGGGAAGAGGCTTAATTAACACTCAGATAAAGAAGCCCAGGAAGCAGCCTTGAGGACTCAGGTCGTTAAGATTAATATAGTACAGGAGGAAGAAAGAAGAGAGGAAGGAGAAAAGAAGTTCACTCCTGAGGAACAAACAAAATTGGAGAAAATAGGGGCTAAGTTAGAACAAGGAAAATGGACGCTGCCTGATGGGCGAGAGATATTGGCATGCACAAACACATTGGGGTACAAAGGCGTTAAGTGACCATTTTCTTAAACAATTTGG
Source organism: Nettapus auritus (assembly GCA_011076525.1). NCBI lineage: Eukaryota > Metazoa > Chordata > Aves > Anseriformes > Anatidae > Nettapus > Nettapus auritus. The sequence goes on along the minus strand of MU016687.1, from coordinate 119,417 downwards.
TTGCATTGGGATTTATGAACACAATGGGTAGAAGCTTATCCTGTAGCACGAGCTACGGCACAAAATATGGTAAAACTTTTATTGGAACACTTAATACCTAGATATGGGATAATCCAGTACACAGTGAGACTGGATTATCACTATATGAAATGTTATATGGTATGTCTTATTCCCAAGGGATGCCTCTAGGGAACAATGTAGTTGAGGATCACAGTATCCAGAAATATATAATTACCATTGCTAGAAGATTAAAAGAGCTAAGAGAAATTGGGATGATGGCTCAAACACCACCTTTAGGATTTGAAATTCACCAGTTAAAACCGGGAGATAAGGTTCTAATAAAAAGATGGAAAGAAGAAAGCTTATCTCCCCTCTGGGAAGGACCCTTTCTTGTTTTATTAACTACAGAAACAGCTGTGAGAACTGCTGAAAAGGGATGGACACGTGTCGCGAGTAAAAGGTCCAGTGAAAGAGTGGAAAGTAGCATCTGAACCAGAAGAAACTAAACTAACTGTAATATACGATAAATGTTTGTTCATTGTCTTTTGTATTATAATGTAATAAATATCGTATCATAAGTTTGTTAATCAAACCGGTGGGGTAGCTTGTGGGGGCTGTGACAACCCTGTATAGCTGTTAAGTTTCCAGACGCCTATCCTGATAAGAACCTATAGAAAATCTTGTTTGTTAAACAAACCGGTGGGGGCTGTGACAGCCCTGTATAGCTGGAAAGTCTCCAGCTGCCCATCCTGATAAGAACATGTATAGTGCTTGCTCAGCAAGATCACAACCTGCAATGCAAAGGAAGACTACAGCCTTCATCCTCACACCACCAGGAGGTCCGAGACGACCCCCTAGTAACAATACACGCAACCGCAGGACATACCAGGATATGCCACGTACACCCGGGACAACCAAGTTATAAAAAGGGGGACTCTGGCGGGGGTGAGGCGCGCCGTTGGTGGAGCAGAGACTCCCTGGCTGCCCAGCGCTGTTTTGCTTGCTGATTGCTTACTCAATAAACTCGATATTAAATCTCATAATGCCTCCTATAAATTATTTGAGGGAGGAATCTATAACATAACCATCAGACGGACTTGAAGAAGCTTTCATCAGAGAGTCTAAGACAAGTTGCTGTGGGAATTTTATTGTAATTACTCCTGTAAAATCAGTAAACAGAGAAATAGTTGCTCTCCTGAAGGTAACAGTAAAATCTGCGGTGTATACCCCTTTAAGATTAGGGAAGAGGGCAAGACCGGATAGGGAACTGGAGCTGCAGCAGGGAAGGTCTGCCAAGGGCTGCAACCCCTTCGGGCTGTGACCGCCGATCACTCTGGCCCTTACCGGACCTCTTCTAGTCCTACTCAGGGCGAGTTTCTTGGCCCAAGCTACGGCCAACAACTGCAGTATGCTCTATGCAGAGAAGGTAACAGGAGAGTCAGTGCAACATTCAACTCATTCTATTATGAAATGGAAACAGGAATAAAATATGAAATCCCCACAGTTGCTAAAAATCAAATCGTTGCGAATAAAACTGGAGATGAGAACTGCTTTGTATCAAAATCGCTAACCTTAGTAATTGCTGTTTAGAGATTGATGATGAAGGAAAAGCTAACTTGTAAAAGAAATGAAGAAAATTGCACATGTCCCAGTTCAAACTTGGAATGAAATAAATTTAAGAGAATTACAGAATCACAGAATCACAGAATAGTCTAGATTGGAATAGACCTCCAAGATCACCGAGTCAAACCTCTGACCTAACGCTAACAAGTCCTCCACCAAACCATATCCCTAAGGTCTACATCTAAAAGTGTTTTAAAGACCTCCAGGGATGGTGACGCAACCACTTCCCTGGGCAGCCTATTCCAGTGGCTAACAACCCTTTCAGTTATGGGGGGACTTTATGGGTGGTGCTTGGCTTACTAGAATCGGGATAGTTGTATTGGAAATATGTGGAGGGTTGTTAATAATTCCATGTTTAATACCCTGTTTTACTAGATTAATACACTCGGTTATACAAAGAATGCAAATATCTGTGGTACCTGTTGACCCAGAACCAGGGGAAGGGAAAACCTATTCCCTGATGATAATAAAAACAAAAGAAGATCCAAAGTTGGTACCAATTTGGCAAATATTGACTTGATTGGAAAAGAAAACACAAATCAATACTATGAAAAAGGAAATGGGGGATTGTGAAATATGTTAATCTGATTCGTGTCAATGTGGAACAATGCTAGGGCCGCATGATAAAATGTGACCTGTTTCACACATCCTCGTATAACCGAGAGACTAAGAAAGATGGTTAATGTATGTATATAGTTTTTGTGTTTGGTGGTTAATGTATTGTGTTCTGCAATGGACATCTGACAGGACCGGCCTCCACCAGTTTTGTTGCTGGACCATTAGCACTTTTAAACATTCTGTGGGGGGAGCCTGTGTGGGGGCTGGGGTTGAGAAGACTCAAGAAGATGCCAGAAGATGAAGAGGACCTGCTTGGAGGAGGACATGCCCACTATGAATATGCATTAGTAGAAGAGATATAAACCAGGGATGGGAACTGTAAGGTGTGTCTTGGTGGAGCGGAGACTCCCAGCGCACCCAGCGCTGTTTGCTTGCCTTTATTCAAATAAATTAACTTTAATTGGAATCCTATTTGGAACTCAATCGGTTTTTTATCACACATGGTAGCTCAATTTGACCTCAGCTGATAGACAACAATTTCATTACAGATTTGGTCCAGGTATACAAGGTAGTGCACTATAACAGGGGAACAGTCCTTTAAGCATTTGCACCTGTCTGTAAATGAATTGGTTCCAGAAGATTTATGCACCAACTCCCCAGCTTGCAAGGAATTCACTGGTCAGAGCCTCCCTCTCCAGTTCTCTCCCTGGGAAAGAGGTGATTTCAGGTGAGAAGAACAGGAATCTTCTGTGAATGCTGCCATTGCACTGAGTGGAAAAAGTTATTTTCTCTCTCCTTTCAACATCTTACTACTATTATTTCCAACCTGTTTAGTTACAAACCAGCATTCACGTTGGCCTCAAAAATGGCTTCCTGTTGAGCAATGTTTGTTTAGTTTAAGGAGAGATAAATGGTTTCCTTACTACAATGAAAACCGCATACACAGTCATCCAAGACTTTCCTTTGCCCCCAAAACTTTATCTTAACTTAGAACATGACATTTAGACACTGCACAATATCTCTGTATCTCAGCAAGTCAGCATAACCTATTGTGTGCTAAAACATGAGTTAGCATCTCTTTTTAGAGCTATTGGACATCACACGTTACAATCAATGGCAGTATTACTAGAATATAACCAGTAATCTGATAGGGTGAAATAGCATCTTCTCCTTTATCTCTGTGTAAACAAAAAAACAAACAAACAAAAAAAAAGCAAACTTTATCACTGTGAAAAAAGAAAAAACAAACACTTATGTTCACAGATACAAAGCAGAATTGCTCCAAATAGTGCACAGTATTTACATGGCAGAAATTGTTTATATTGCATTTGGTAGTTTGAGAAAGTAGAAAGGGAACAGCATTTATGCAGGTCAACTTCAGTATAATTTATCTGTCTATAAAAAAATCACAATGATCAGCAATCAGAAGAGAAACAGAAGCAGTGTCCTTAGCCTACATTTATTTTCATAAAATGTAGCAGTTTGGGGGTAGGAGGCATAAAAACATGCATAAAAAGCACAAGAAAGAACAAACAAGCTTCTAAATAATTTAGATGAGAAATGTTTTGAAGAAAATCAGCACAGTACTGCCAGCCTGTTTCTTAAATAAAGCACAATTTTTAAAAGAAAGTCACCTGTATTACAGCAAGGTGGTGTACAACAACATCTTGCAAAATAATTAAAAAAATAACACCTTCAATAAGGTAGCTATTAGGTGATTTGCAAGCTGGTTTAAGAAGTGTTAAACTGAGACTGATTTTAAAGTTATTTTCTGTGAGGGGAAAGTGCCATCCTATCTACAATATTACAAAAAAGTGTCTGATGCCACAGGATGAGAGTGACACTACATTTCAGCAATCTGAATATATTAGGTATAAGAGGCACACTTCCCCTATTTAATGTGTCTTTAAAAAAAGCCACTATATTCAGAGCTTCTAAATTTGTGTGCATTCCTAAATTGCTATTGGGTTTCCCAGCAATCTGTACAGCCTCTGAACATAAAGAAAGTATACATCCTATTCTAAAAAATGCTTGCATGCACAACTGCCACAGGCTTTCAACTAACTGAGCAGGAATGTTAAGAGTCTATCCTTTTCTGTGGAGCTTTTTTTACTTTTACTTGAAAATCAGCACTGCTTTCTTTGAATTGCTACAAAGCAGAGCAACAACTGAGTTGCTAATGCAAAACTAATACTTTGACTGGTAATCACAGAAAGATGGGAAGAGGACAAAAATGATTTCAACAATTTCAAACTGTACGAAGCAAAACACCCTAAGCCCAGTAGTAATTTTAGAAACATGGAAAAAATCTTGAGAAGGCTTAAAGATAGTTGTGGCAAGCTTACAAGATTTCCTCTCCATTTTATTTATTTTTGGGGTGTTGATAAGCAATACATGTATCCAGCTGATTGTTATACCTTAAAAGAAACAAAATAACCTTAAGCACCTCAAGTTGGAGAGTGTGCCACTTGAGTTAGGACCAAGACAGACACCAATTGTCAATGTTTGGTATGCCCTGTGAACTGAAACATTCAGAACAAGGTCATAACTAAAGTTTAATATATTCCTCTTATCTTTGGTCACAGGATATCAGTCTCTGTTTTACTTAGAATAATGACATGCCTTCAATAAACCATGTTTATACTGCACCACAGCTTGGAATGGCTTCATTACACAACTTGCTTCACTATTTTTTTATTTTAAAAATGAGGTGTGAACCTGGGTATTGAAATTAATGTTTGCTTCAAATGGCACTGGGATCTACAAAACTCGTCCTCGGACCAACTGTGGCAAAAGTGAACTGACACAGAACCAAACTTTTGATTTGTAAAAGCATGTTAGAAAGCCTCAAACATCCCCTAAAAATTGTAAGCGATATTTTCCCATAGATATCAGTTATTATCTCTTAACAAAAATACTGAAACCCTTTTCAAAGTGAAGATCTGCATTTTTTTAAAAAAAAGACAAATCAGAAAATACACTTCTGCCATCTTTCTTCCACCAAACTTGTATGTGACAAGCTACTGTCTTTAAACACTAACATATATAAAAAAAAGCTTCTCCCATGTATACCCATTACTTAAGTATGCATCATTACTTGGCATTAAGCATTTCTAAATACCAGCTTATTTTGGAAGCAAAGCTAAGAGAGTATATTCTAATCGACATAGAAAACCAGTAGAAAGAGATACAAGTGTGCAGCTTGTAGAACAGTTCACATCAGGAATGAATGAGGAAAAGGCACTCCATCTCGCTTTGCTGTTCTACACAGTGTGTGCAATTTTTCAATCACTGTTAGACCTTTGTTCACAGCAACGCAGATTCACATATTGAGTAGCGTTCTCATTACTCTCCATTCATTATCCCCCCCCCCCCTCTATTCTTTTTGTGAAAGTGCATTGCTGTGAATATGCAACATTAGCTTTATTTAGACTTTTAAGAATACTTTTTAGTGAAAACCATAAGAAGTTATTACGGATCTGGGGTAGAAGGTTTAAAGAAACCAATCTTCCAGCAGTATTGGACAGTAAATGGCACAGAAGCTATAGTAATGCTGATTCATACTGGAGCAAACATTTTTGAATAGCATATGGCAACACAAATGTGCCTGTACCAGCAGCCCATTTAGATTGCAGCGATGATTCACTGAAACCAAGTTTGAAGAGAACTGCAGTCATATCCACACCACTTGACACAGCTGGGTAGAAGACTCCTAGAGATACTAATGAAATTTCAACGTGGAATGAAACCCCTACAGCACCACATTATTTGAAAACTTTTTTTCAGCTGCTGGGATTTATTGAGTTTCTTGTTTTCACTGCTGAGATCTCTGGCTGCCTTTTCAGGGGATCCACCCACATCCTTGGCCGAGCTGCCGGCGGCGGCTCGCAGCGCCAGCAGAGGGGCCGCGGGCTGAGGAGAGGCCGGCCCGGGGGTGGAGGGTGGAGGAGGCGGCGAGCGGTTGCCCGCGGGGCGGCGGGCCCGGGCGCAGCAGCAGGCAGAACGTGGCAGCGCCCGGTGCGAGCAGACGGACGCTCAAACCGGAGAAACGCAGCAGCCGGCGGCGCGGATGGCCGCAATAGCATCGAGCACAGAGTGGCCGCCACGGGTTGGGATATCGTCTCTGCCTCTATTCCCAAGTCTATCAGGTTTGCTTTCTCTGGCGGTACGCAGTCACCGCTTTTTATTTCACCCGCCTGCGTAGCCTTTGGGCAACCGCTCTCTGTACCCTTCTTTCCCCTTGCCATGATTTCAGTGTCTCAGTTGCTAAGCACCAGGTCGTCATCACCTCAGCAGCTGTTGTATCTCCCTCCGAGGCAGGTCTCAGTGACCCTCAAACTTGCAACATTGCCTTAGTTTCCCAGGTGCGACTGTAGGAGGATAGCTCATTGTCATGGCAATTCCTCATAGTCTTCCTGGCAGCTTGGTTTGCTCAGCTGAAGCAAATCATGGCCTCCTCGTTGTTTCAGAAAATCCTCAACAAGTGGACAGTGAGGTGGATTGATAATTGGATGGCAGAGCTCAGAGGGTTGTGCTTAGTGGTGTGGAGTCTAGTTGGAGGCCCATAGCTAGTGGTGTCCCCCAGGGGTCAGTACTGGATCCAGTGTTGTTCAACTTATTCATCAACGACCTGGATGATGGAACAGAGTGCACCCTCAGCAAGTTTGCTAACGAAACAAAGCTTGGAGGAGTGGCTGATACCCCAGAGGGCTATGCTGCCATTCAGAGGGACCTTTACAGGCTGGAGGGTTGGGCTGAGAGGAACCTCATGAAGTTCAACAAGGGCAAGCGCAGGGTCCTACACCTAGGGAGGAATAACCCCAAGCAACAGTACAGGCTGGGGTATGACCCTCTGGAGAGCAGCTCTGCAGAGATAGACCTGGGAGTCCTGGTAGACAGCAAGCTGACCATGAGTCAGCAATGTGCCCTTGTGGCCAAGAAGGCCAATGGTATCCTGGGATGCATTCGCAAGAGTGTTGCCAGCAGGTCAAGGGAGGTGATCCTCCCCCTCCACTCAGCCCTGGTAAGGCCACACCTGGAGTATTGTGTCCAGTTCTGGGCTCCCCAGTACAAGAGGAACATAGAACTACTGGAGCAAGTTCAGAGGAGGGCTACTAAGATGATTAGAGGACTAGAGCACCTCCCCTACGAGGACAGGCTGAAAGAACTAGGCCTGTTTAGCCTGGAAGAGAGAAGACTGAGGGGAGATCTCATTAATGTATATAAATATCTGAGGGGAGGGTGTCGAGAGAATGGAACCAGTCTCTTTTCTGTTGTGCCCAGCGACAGGACGAGACTAGGAATGGGCACAAACTGAAGCACAGGGGGTTCCAGCTGAATATGAGGGGGGGCACTTCTTTATTGTGAGGGTGACAGAGCACTGGAACAAGTTGCCCAGAGAGGTTGTAGAGTCTCCTTCTCTGGAGATATTCAAAAGCCGCTAGGACGCCATCCTGTGCAGTGTGCTCTAGGTGATCCTGGTTGGCAGGGTAGGTTGGACGACTAGATGATCTTCAGATGTCCTTTCCAACCTCAGCCATTCTGTGATACCTACAGAGGCTGAGCGTGACTGAGCTGGGGCAGAGAAGTGAGCTATGCAGTGGCAAACCTTCCTTGACAATGAGCTGGACTGGAAATACAAATAAAACTTACAGTGAGTCTGAATTAATTTTTTACTGAATTTAAGACTTTTTTTAATGCCACAAGAACAGTAGTGAGAGCTTTGGTATGAATTTCAAAGTTATATAGAGAGAGCTTAATATAAACTTGTGTCTCAATAACAAATCTATTTGTTTTAAATCATTGCCATTTTAACTTAAGGAGAGAGGCTTAGTTAATCAGTTTCTGCTCTTTCATCTTCTTTAAATAGAAGGGCTGAAATTACATGCTACATTGTCTAGCTTTCTTGTAATTAAGAAAACATTTACTTCTGCAAACAGATATTCAATCTATTTCTATAAAAACAGTCTCAAAAATAAACATTTCTTTCTCGTAGCTTTGCTTGTAAATCTAGGATGGAAATAGGAAAGGAAGTGAGGATTTGAGAAACAAATACTAAAGTCTGAAGAGAACCTATATGCAACTTTTAATCAACATAGGCGTGTACAGATTCTGGTGCCTCTGAGGAGTGTCTGTTATGATCTGCCAGAAGATTCTTTCTGTGGTTCAAAAATTACATGCCCTCAGGCAGCAAGCTAAAAATATTACCCTGTTGATGGACGTGGGTCTAGATAACTTCAGTTACAGTAAGTTTGTTTGTTTGTTTGTTTGTTTTTGTTTTGTTTTTAATTATTATTATTTATTTATTTATTTTAACTCTGTCTGTGCCACTCAGCTGAAGTACAAAATGTAGGGTGTCACTTCTTTCCCACTGATTTCAATGTCCTTTGAATAAATAATTGGGGCAGAAAATCACTTTCTTGCAGGAACTATTACCTGGTGCAACAGCAGCACACAGCCACCATTTTTTGCATAATGCAGTGGGATGTATGAGCTGCTGCCCAAACTCTGTTGACCTAAGCATGACTGTGGTCCTGCTGACTTCAGTAGCATTTGATTGTGCAGTGTTGTTGGATCTGTTACTGACAGTGACCCATAACATCAAAGTGTCCAGTGTCTGTGGTCTTTTCTACAGCAAAATTGCTGTGGCACCTGAGAGGAACTGTGTATGACAATGAACTGTCAGGCAAGGCTCATAGTACAAATGGTGGGGCTGCGAGGGTAGCGTTCTTGGGGAGATGGGGACAAGTGAAGTCAAGGGAGGACAAAAGTCTCTATAGCAAAAGCCAATTAACAGCCATATGTATTTTATCTGCACGATGAAATCACCACGCTGTGGAGAATTACTGACAATAAACAGCAAAAGAAATACTAAACATAAAGTGCACGATTCTTACTTAAAGTAAAGCCCCTTTATAACCCTCTGGAGTATGTACGTGGTCCTCAGAGGGGAGGCTACTATAATAATTTCCATCCAGTGTATGGTTGTTTTTGTGGTTTAAACCATCCAGCAGCTAAGCACCACACAGCCATTCGCTCACCCTCCCGCCTCCCTCTCTGAGATGGGGGAGAGAATTAGAAAAAAATGAAAGCCTGTGGGTTGAGATGAAGACAGTTTACTAGGGCAGAAAAGAAAGAATAATAATAATAATAGTACTACTAATAATAATGTGTACGAACAAGTGAAGCACAATGCAATTGCTCACCACCCACTGACCCATGCCCAGCCTATCCCCGAGCAGCTGGTCCCCCCACATCAGTCAGCCCCCACATATTAATTGTTCAACATGACGTCAGATGGTATGGAATACCCCTTTGGCCAGTTTGGGTCAGCTGTCCTGGGTCTGTCCCCTCCCAGCTCCTGCTGCACCTCTAGCCTGCGCGCTGGCAGGACACAGCGAAAAGTCCTTGGCTTAGGGTAAGCACTACTCAGTAAGCACTACTATATCAGTGTGATATCAACATTATTCCTATCCTAAATCCCAAACACAGCACCATACCAGCTACTAGGAGGAAAATTAACTCTATTCTAGCTGAAACCAGGAGAATATCCACCCCTTATTCCATACCATTTATGTCATGCTTAGGTCCCAATACATTCCAATTAGTCACCACCTTCATATATCTATATAAAATGCCCACTAAGTTTGTTTAGTACATGACTGACTTTGAGCTCCATCTGTCCCAGCAGTCTTTTAGGGCAGAAGAGATGGTGTGTGATGTTGGATCGTTGCATGCTGAAGCTCATTCTGGTTCCTTTACACTGCTGTGGTTGTCCAATTCTATAAACATTCATTCGCTATCTGTGTGGCTGCGACTGTCACGCACTTAATGGGACACTGACATATAGCAATCATGGTGGTGATGACATACAGTATTATACAATAATTAACATAATACAATTCAGCTCATGGGCTATTCTCACCCAGTATTAAATCCCCTTGAGGTACTCATCGGACCTCCCCATTCTTTTGCATTACCCACCAAGTGCATCCAGGTCCCTGAGCAAAAGCAATCCCGCGAATGGGTTTGCCTTTCCCTGAGGCAGGAGTAGCCCAGACTGCCTTTCCCAGCATGTTTCTTATGTGCACTACAGGAACTTTATCCCCTTCTACAGTATGTAACAGGTTTGATTGGGCAGGTCCACCTCGGTTGGCAGATCCCCTAGTATTGACTAACCAGGTGGCCTTTGCCAAATGTGTGTCCCAATTTTGGAATGTCCCAGCACCCATTGCTTTCAGTGTAGTCTTTAACAGTCCATTATATCGCTCAACTTTCCCGGAGGCTGGTGCATGATAGGGGATGTGATAAACCCACTCAACACTATGTTCTTTGGCCCAAGTGCCTATAAGGTTGTTTCGGAAATGAGTCCCATTGTCTGACTCAATTCCTTCAGGGGTGCCATGTCGCCATAGGACTTGTTTTTCAAGGCCTAGGATAGTGTTCTGGGCGGTGGCATGGGGTACAGGATATGTTTCCAGCCATCCAGTGGTTGCTTCCACCATTGTAAGTACGTGGCCCTTGCCGTTGCGGGTTTGAGGGAGTGTGATGTAATCAATCTGCCAGGCCTCTCCATATTTATATTTCAGCCATCGTCCTCCATACCAAAGAGGCTTTAAGCACTTCGCTTGCTTGATTGCGGCACATGTTTCACAATCATGAATAACCTGCGCTATAGCGTCCATGGTCAGGTCCACCCCTCGATCACGAGCCCATCTGTATGTTGCAACTCTGCCTTGATGGCCTGAGGTGTCATGGGCCCATCGGGCTATAAATAATTCCCCCTTATGTTGCCAGTCCAGGTCCACCTGAGCCACTTCAATCTTAGCAGCCTGATCCACTTGCTGGTTGTATTGATATTCTTCAGTAGCCCGATTCTTGGGCACGTGAGCATCTACATGGCGTACCTTTACAACTAGGTTCTCTACCCGGGCAGCAATATCTTGCCACAGTGTCGCAGCCCAGATGGGTTTGCCCCTGGGCTGCCAGTTGTTCTGCTTCCATTGTTGTAACCACCCCCACAGGGCATTTGCTACCATCCATGAATCAGTATAGAGATAGAGAACTGGCCATTTTTCTCGTTCAGCAATATCTAAAGCCAGTTGGATGGCTTTCACTTCTTCAAACTGACTCGATTCACCTTCTCCCTCAGCAGCTTCTGCAACTCGTGGTGTAGGACTCCATACAGCAGCTTTCCATCTCCGATGCTTTCCCACAATACGACAGGACCCATCAGTGAACAGAGCATATCTCTTCTCATCTTCTGGTAGCTTGTTGTACAGTGGGGCTTCTTCAGCACGGACCACCTCCTCCTCTGATGACATCCCAAAGTATTTGCCTTCTGGCCAGTCCATAATAACTTCCAAGATTCCTGAGCGACTGGGGTTTCCTATTCGAGCCCGCTGAGTAATCACTGCAACCCACTTGCTCCATGTAGCATCAGTTGCATGATGTGTAGAGGGGACCCTTCCTTTGAACATCCAGCCCAGTACTGGCAGTCGGGGTGCCAGGAGGAGCTGTGCTTCAGTACCGATCACTTCTGAAGCAGATCAAACTCCTTCATATGCTGCCAATATTTCCTTTTCGGTTGGAGTGTAGCGGGCCTCAGATCCTCTGTATCCCTGACTCCAAAACCCTAGGGGTCGACCTCGAGTTTCCCCAGGTTCCTTCTGCCAGAGGCTCCAGGTGGGGCCATTCTCCCCGGCTGCGGTGTAGAGCACATTCATTACATCTGGTCCTGTTTGGACTGGCCCAAGGGCTACTGCATGAACTATATCCTGCTTGATTTGTTCAAAGGCTTGTCGTTGCTCAGGGCCCCATTCAAAATCGTTCTTCTTACGGGTTACTTGGTAGAGCGGGTTTACAATCAGACTGTAATTTGGAATGTGCATTCTCCAAAACCCCTAGGAAAGTTTGTGTTTCTTTTTTGCTAGTTGGTGGAGACATAGCTGTTATTTTGTTGATCACATCCATTGGGATTTGATGACGTCCATCTTGCCATTTTATTCCTAAAAACTGGATCTCTCGTGCAGGTCCTTTAACTTTGTTTTGTTTTATGGCAAAACTGGCCTTCAGAAGGATGTGGACTATTTTCTTCCCTTTCTCAAAAACTTCCTCTGCTGTGTCACCCCACACAATGATGTCATCGATGTACTGCAGGTGTTCAGGAGCTTCCCCCTGCTCCAGCGCAGACTGGATCAGTCCATGGCAAATGGTAGGGCTGTGTTTCCACCCCTGGGGCAGCCGAGTCCAAGTGTACTGGATACCCCTCCAAGTGAAAGCAAACTGTGGCCTGCACTCTGCTGCTAGAGGGATGGAGAAAAATGCATTAGCGATATCAATTGTGGCATACCACTTGGCTGCCTTTGATTCCAGTTCATACTGGAGTTCTAGCATGTCCGGCACTGCAGCGCTCAGTGGGGTCATGACTTTGTTCAGGCCACGATAGTCCACTGTTAGCCTCCACTCACCATTAGACTTTCGCACTGGCCATATGGGACTATTAAAAGGTGAATGAGTCTTGCTGATCACTCCTTGGCTCTCCAGCTGACGAATTAACTTATGGATGGGAATCAGGGAGTCTCGATTGGTGCGATATTGTCGCCGGTGCACAGTTGTGGTAGCGATTGGCACTTGCTGTTCTTCGACCCTCAGCAGCCCCACCACAGAAGGATCCTCTGAGAGACCAGGCAAGGTGGACAGCTGTTTAGTGCCCTCTGTCTCTAAGGCAGCTATGCCAAAAGCCCACCGGTACCCTTTTGGATCCTTAAAGTACCCTCTCTTGAGGTAGTCTATGCCAAGGATGCATGGAGCCTCTGGGCCAGTCACAATGGGATGCTTTTGCCACTCATTCCCAGTTAGACTCACTTCAGCTTCCAATACAGTTAGCTGTTGGGATCCTCCTGTCACTCCAGAGATACAGATGGGTTCTGTCCCTTTATAGATTGATGGCATTAGAGTACATTGTGCACCGGTGTCTACTAAAGCTTTATACTTCTGTGCATCTGACGTGCCAGGCCATCGAATCCACACAGTCCAATAAACTCGATTATCCCTTTCCTCCCCCTGGCTGGAGGCAGGGCCCCTCTAGTCCTGGTCAGAATCTTCGTTTCTGTATTTAAAGGACTGCCTACTGGAAGTTGGAGTAGCAAACTTTTCAGAGAACTCCTTTTTCCCAATTGTTTTCTTTTGCAACTCACGTACCCGTGCCTCTAGGGTTGCGGTGGATTTTCCATCCCATTTCCTCATGTCCTCTCCGTGGTCATGTAGGTAAAACCACAGGGTGGCACGGGGTGTGTACCCACCATATCGTCTTCCTTGCGCGGATGAACGCTTACCCCTGATAGCTGAAACACTGGTTTGTACAGGCAGGGAGGAAAATAATCTCTTTAAGTTGGTGGGCCAACTCTTCAGAAAGTTTCTCCAAAGTATTCTCTTTTAGTTGGTGGACACTGGTTCATTCAAGTGGGGAGGAAAATAATCTCCCTTCAAGTTGGTGGACCTTTTCAGAAAGTTTATCCAAAGTATTCTCTTTTAGTTGATGGACGCTTTCAGAAAGTTTCTCCACAGCTGAGACGCAGGTTTGTAAGGAAGAGGAGAGACTTTCTTCATACCGCTGGAGGTGTCTAGCCACTTCATACACTGTGGGTTCGTCACGTTCTCTCCAGGTCATTACTGCCAATGAGTTGGCATATGATGATGGTGCACTCCGTACAAACTTCCGCCACATGGGTCGGGTACACCTGACGTCATCTGGATCTAGGGATATTTGTTCGTTGTCTAGGTCCTCATAAATCACCTCCCGTACTGCTAATTCCCTCAGGTACTGGATTCCCTTCTCCATAGTGGTCCACTTGCTTGGATGACATAGAATTTCTTCCTTGTAGGGATACCTTTCCCTCACAGCTGACAGGAGACGCCTCCAGAGGCTGTAAGATCGTACTCTGTTTCCAATTGCTTTGTCAATGCCTGCATCTTTAGCAAGGGATCCCAGCCGCTTGGCTTCATTTCTATCTAATTCCACGCTCTCGGCTCCAGTGTCCCAGCACCGGAGCAGCCAGGTGACAAGCTGCTCACCTATAGAGCGGCTGAAATCTCTTCGCACGTCTCGTAGCTCACGCTCGCATAGGTCTCGAGTAGATACTGCTATTTTTGATACATCTTCATCTTCATCCTCCTGCTCCCTGGATGGCCCGGCCTCGTCTTCTCTACACCTAGACCCCGCAGAAGACTCTCTGCGTTCTAAGCGACCTGAGTCTCTGTACCATTTTTTCACCTTGGTTACAGGGGCAACTTGCACTGCTGTAGCTTGTTTCTCTGGCCCAGCCATAGGGTCTACCACTGGGGCTGGATTTCCCTCTGCAGGTGCAACTTGAATGGCTACAGCTCATTTCTCTGGCCCAGGAGCTGGAGCAACTGCAGGAGCAGGAGCTGGGGCAGCGGCAGGAGCTGGAGCAGCTACAGGAGCTGGAGCAGGAGCGGCTGCAGGGGCTGGAACTGCGTTGATAGTAGCATCAATTGCAGCTCGATAAGCATAGGCCAGACCCCAGCACGTTACAGTGAGTTGTGTCACTTTGGAACTGCCAGAGTCATTACACCTTTTTTTCAAGCATTTTACCAGTTTTTTAGGGTTTTGCAGTTGTTCAGGGGTGAATTTCCAAAACATCAGAGGTGCCCACTGCTCTAGATGCTTGCCCATATCCTCCCACACTCCCTGCCACTCACCACTATCCCGCCTCAGGACTGATCTCTGAATGAGTTTCCTAAGTAGTTGTTTAACCTTAAGCAAAACCTGAAGAATATTCAGTAGACATAACAACAAGACCATACTGGTCTGAGTATCCCAAGGATATTCAACATCTTGGAGAACTATTGTAACTAGCTTGGAGGATAAGAGGGTGGTGAAGGAGGGAAGGGAAGTGAACAAGTAGGAAAAAATATCTTCCCCTGTCCCCTCCACAGACTGGCTCCCTGACGAAAAAAAGGCAATAGTTGTAATTGCTAATAGTTTCCGAGATATGGCTTCCAAAGCACAGTCGACGACAGTGCTGAGTACAAGTACCAGGTTAGCATCATGACCAGATATTGTATCGTTTCATAAGCTATTGCTACACAGCACAGTACCGTAACGATCTTAAACCAAGGCCCAGAAAGGACAAACAGCATGACAGGGATCGCATACAGGAGGTAACGTACAATAAAACACAATTTGGAATACAGATGCAGCAGACGCGAGATTAAAGCAATCAACATTGTGCCTAGCAACTATTAAGCAGGTCTAATACTTATACCAATTTTAGTTTAACACACTCTGATCAGATCTGTCGTTATCTCAACCCTTCGGGCCCCACATTGGGCGCCAAAAAGGACTGTTGTGGTTTAACCTGGCCGACAGCTAAACACCACACAGCCGTTCGCTCACCCTCCCCCCCCCCGGGATGGGGGAAAGGAACAGAAAAGTGAAACAAGAGTTAAGATAGAGACAGTTTATTAAGATAGGAAACAATAATAATAATAATAATAATAATAATATGTATGAAACAAGTGATGCACAGTGCAATTGCTCACCACCCGCTGACCAATGCTCAGTCTATCCCGAGCAGCCGGCCCCCCCACCCTGGCTAGCCATCCCTATATATTGTTTAGCATGACATCAGATGGTATGGAATACTCCTTTGGCTAGTTTGGGTCAGCTGTCCTGGGTCTGTCCCCTCCCAGCTCTTGCTGCACCCCCAGCCTGCCCGCTGGCAGGACAGAGCGAGGAGCTGAAAAGTCCTTGGCTTGGTACAAGCACTGCTCTGCAATAACCAAAACATCGGCATGTTATCAGCATTCTTCTCATCCTAATCCAAAACACAGTACTCTACCAGCTACTAGGAGGAAAACTGTCCTAACTGAAACCAGGACACAGCTGTAACAAATATATTACTCTCATGCTTCTATGATCTCCTAATCTCTTATATGGTGACACAGTCTGAGATTAGGGCAGACACCAGAACCCCAGTAAGAGCATAATACAGATGCAGCTGTGATGAATGCCAATTAAAACAGTAGGAGATGCTTACAATTACTTTTAATTAGCAAGTTTTAAACACTGTTATCAGACTCCTCTTTGCAGTATGCAGCTACAATGGGTTCTGAATTTTTGGTCTCTTATTCTGTGGAGTAGCTTTGTGCCACATAACTATTGTATGAAGGGCTTTAGCAGAAAAGCTTTATGTGATTTGCTAGTGTCTCCTTAAAAATATCTTCTAAAGGAATCTGAACTATGGGGGGAACTTAGGCATGGGACACTGCCCAGATGAATTGTTGAATGCAATTTGTCTACAGCATTCCCCATCCCCGTTAATAAATGTTGAACCTTACCTATAAATACAGAAATTAAACTCTACAGGCAGGTATCTACAATAAAGTTCTGCAAATATCTAGCTGAAGAAGAGAAAAGTTAAGGTTGCTTTTAAGCCCCATTTGCCATGTCTCAGACCAATTTTAGACACTGTCTTCTTTCCTTCTTGCACCCCATCAAGAGAGGAGCCCCTGCTTAGGACTTGTTTCCATTGCATGAAGCACATAGAGATGTGTTGGCTGCACCTATCCCGGGAAAATAAACACTGCTGAGGGATGCTGCCAGGCCCAGCCATTGATGCTGGGAGAGCAGCTGCTGGCATGCTGGAGCTTGTCTTAAGCAATCCCCTCCTCGGGCGGGTGCAGGAGTGTGCAGGGACCAGGAGCCACCCTCTCTGGGAGGGAGCAGTATGGATGTGGTCAAACAGCTGAAACTGGCCTAAAGAACAGTCTAAAGAACAGACCTTGGCACTGGCTTACAGTAATTCTAATAAACACAGCAATTAGGGCCAGCTTTAACTAGGTCACTTGAGCAATGCAGGTAGTCTGGGCTCCAGCACAGGCTGTGCACCCATATAAAT
Source organism: Nettapus auritus (assembly GCA_011076525.1). Classification (NCBI taxonomy): domain Eukaryota; kingdom Metazoa; phylum Chordata; class Aves; order Anseriformes; family Anatidae; genus Nettapus; species Nettapus auritus. Next base: position 102,312 of record MU016687.1, on the reverse strand, counting down.
CCTCATAGGCTCCAACAGACTTGTGCTGCTCAGGAAGATGTCTATGCCACCACATTTTCACTCTGTTTCTTATCTAAAATTGGGTCTCACCCTTTGCTGGCAGTTGAGTCACCATAATAGACATACCACAGGATGCAGGAACAGCAGGTCCAGTGTTTGATGCCAGTGTACAGCAGAATGACCACTCATGTCCCTAAAATACATAAATTCATACAAACCTTAATCATCTTAAAAGAAGGGAATAAATGCTCAAAACTGACTTTCATGGCAATGGCACGATACTGCAGGAACTCCTGCAGGTCCAGGAATGACCAAAGGCTTTTGGCATCACACAGGATCAGGCAGCTGCAGCCCAAAGCAAGAGGTGTACAGCCTCTCAGTGCATTTCCCTATTACTCAGATGACTTCCAAGGGAATTCGCTTCAACAACAGCGTAATCTCCTCTTCTAATACCAAAGGAATGACTGCTTATTGCCTGAGCAGTAATACTGTGACTAGGAAATCAAGTTTCATGTTTCAAAGGTAACTTAGAAATTACAATTTGGAGTGCTTGACATCTTAAGAGATCCATACATCATGTTGACATATATAAACAAAAAATGAGACCATACTGAATAATGTCAAATAGCTTTTTAGCTTGTTTTAAAAGAGGCAACCTTTACAATGTAAAGGCACACTTTATTTAGGTCTGAAAGGATCATTTTTCTTTCTTTTTTATTTATTTTTTTCTTCTGACAGCAGCAGTTCTTTTTTTATCTTCACCAAAGAAATGTTTTATCTCAAGCAGCTCCTAAACACTTGTTAAAACTTTATGATCTCTATGCAAAACTATAATCAATTCTCAGTGGTTTTTTTGTTTGTTTTGTAGCTTTTGTTGGCTTTTAATAGAACTATGGACATTTCCCAGCAGCTACCTTATTTTCCACAAAGAGCATGCCAGGATTTCAGTAACCCTCCTAGCCAAGGGACTGGCAGTGGTCATCCAGAGAAGGCAGGTACATTACTGTTGTGATTAAGAGTGAACAGGTTTATTCCCTACTTATTTTGACCATACGATCAGCGCAGCTAGGACATCTACACAACGTTTCATTTTGCTGTGGCCCACATGAGCTAAATAATGCATATGTTAATACTGGGCTCTCAGTGGCTTTTAGTAAGAAAATATAAACTGCAGTATTACACATACACAGTCTCTGTCTTGGCTCCATTACCTGATGCTATTTTTAGAAAATTAGTGGCTTTGTGCTGACAAAACCCACACAAAGGAATAACACATTCAGCTCATTTTATCCAGTATGTGAAATAAAGGTTTAGTTAATTGTCGGTTAGTTAAAATACTAGGACTCCTGTCTCAGAAATATTTGTCCTGCAGAAATATTTGTCCTGACAGCCCGTCCAAATAACATAGAATCATAGAATCATAGAAACACAAGGTTGGAAAGGACCTACAAGATCATCTAGTCCAACCGTCCTCCTATCACCAATACTACCCACTAAGCTACTAAATCATATCTCGTAGCACCTTGTCCAGGCGCTTCTTGAACACCATGAGGGACGGTGGCTCCACCACCTCCCTGGGCAGGCTGTTCCAGTGCCTGACCACTCTTTGAGAGAAAAAGTTTTTCTGATGTCTAATCTAAATATCCCCAGGTGCAACTTGTGGCCATTTCCTTGAGTCCTATCATTAGTTATCTGGGAGAAGAGGCAGACCCCCTCCTCATCACAACCTCCCCTCAGGAAGTTGTAGAGTGCAGTGAGGTCTCCCCTGAGACTCCTCTTCTCCAGACTAAATAATCCCAGCTCCCTCAGCCGCTCCTCATAAGACTTGTGCTCCAGACCCCTCACCAGTTTTGTTGCCCTTCTCTGGACACGCTCCAGGGCCTCGATGTCCTTCTTGTAGTGAGGGCCCAAAACTGAACATGGTACTTGAGGTGCGGCCTCACCAAAGCTGAGTACAGGGGGATGATCGCCTCCCTGCTCCTTCTGGCTACAATATTTCTAACACAGGCCAGGATACCATTGGCCTTCTTGGCCACCTGGGCACACTGCCAGCTCATGTTCAGCCTAGCATTGATCAGCACTCCCAGGTCCCTTCCCTCTTCACAGTCTCTGTTCAGCCAGGCTGGTCTTCTTCCGCGCCGGCTCGTCTTTGGGCATGTGGGGACAGACCGCTCCTGAGCCTTTAAGATTTCTTACTTGAAGAGCACCCAGACTTCCTGGACTCCTCTGCCCTTCAGAACTGCCTCCCAAGGGACTCTGCCAACCAGTGTCCTGAACAGCTCAAAGTCTGCCCTCCGGAAGTCCAAGACAGCATTTTTACTGGTCCCCCTCCTGACTTCGCCAAGAATAGAGAACTCTACCATTTTGTGGTCACTCTGCCCAAGACAGCCCCCGACCACCACATCTCCCACCAGTTCTTCTCTGTTAGTGAACAGGTCTAGTGGGGCACCTCCCCTGGTAGGCTCGCCAACCAGCTGCGTCAGGAAGCTATCTTCCACGCTCTCCAGAAACCTCCTAGACTGCTTTCTCTGGGCTGTGTTGTGCTTCCAGGATATGTCTGGGAAGTTGAAGTCCCCCACGAGGACAAGAGCCGACGATTTTGCAACTTTTGCCAGCTGCCTGTAGAATTCCTCATCTGTTGTGACAATGCATGGTTAGATGTCGCGGTGAAACACCGCGACATCTAACCACACATTGTCACAGTATAGGGCAAGCACTAGAAGATCTCAAAACAAAAAGGACCTAAATCTCTCTGCTTTAGTTCTACATGGAAACAAAATATTTTCCAAAGATGAATGGAGTTGGAATGATTCTCTAAGAATGTCTGAACTTCAAGACTGTATTTTGGGGTTACAGAGGCACAGAATTATCAATACAAAAAGGAATATACTAATTCGGCCTTACGTTAATCTGACTCCTTCCATCTTCAGCACAGGTCCTTATATAATTAAAAATGTGGGATAAGTTCTCTTTAACCCTAGCTGGTCTCTAAAAAGGGTAGATGCAACTGGGTTGTTGGGAACAGGATTAGGTATATTAAACAACTGTTACTACAGATGACCTAAGGAAATTGGAACAACCAATAAAATCATCCTTATTGGCCTTAGGAGCAAGTCAATGGCTTCTATCAGACATTTTACCCTATTGGGAACAAACTGAAGAAAATGATCATCAATTAATTGTAAATGTCCTTGGAAAAACTCAAGGCAACACCTCCCTTACCTTGACCTGCATCCAAGCACAGTTATGGATACAGTCTATAGCAGCAGCTATTATTAGAGAGAGAGAGGGAGGAACTTTGCCCACTGAAATTCGAAAACTGATTTGGGATAATGCTTCAGAATTTGAAAAGGAGTTTCAAGCATGATGGCAATTAGTCAACTTTGCCTATTATGCAGAAAGTGACAAAATGATTGCCTCTATACTTACCATAAGTAAAGCCACCATATACAATGTATATCCAATCATTGCATTAGGACTCAGTCATAATGGAACTATACTTTATGCTAAGGAGCATAAAGTATGGGCCCATCAAAAGGGAGGAAAGTGGCAAAAAAATGATGTAAATGCATGTATTGTGTGAGAACAAAAAGGCTTCATCTGTGAGAGTAACACGTTCGAAGCCCAAGACATTCGTCTTGACACTGAACAAAATATTTGCCACTTTGAGATACATCCTAATGAAACCCTTGAAATTGTACTTGTATATATTGGGAAATGCTGTGTTTGCATGAGAACCCGTTGTGATTCTATAGTCATAGATAATACTATTGTAGATAGCAGTAATCACGCTAATGTTTGTGTTTGCAATTTTACCAAAAGTCTAGGATGTGATTTTAGTTAGCTCCTGTCACCTCTTGTCAACTTATTGTGCCCCATTATATTCTGCTTCATGATCTGACACCTACTCCTATTTACCTTGGTGAAGAAATTGCTGTTACATGAAGACTTAAAGCGGCTGATGAAACAAGTCCAAGAAAATGGACAAAAGACTTTGATTATTGTCCATCATGATTTAGAAGTACATCAAGTGATAGAAAGTGTAAAGAGAGATGAAAAATACTGTTGCTGAAACACTTTGGATGGTTGCCAACTGCCACAGGAATCTTCAACAAGATGCTTCACCCTGTTGTCGTTTTGTTAATACTAATTGTATTATGCTTTTAGTTTGTATGTTAAACTCTGGATTATGATGCAACGTTTAGCATTCTTACACAATGTACATACACTCAGTAAACATCGTCCCGAGAATGTATGTGATATCCCCGACATATTCCAAATGTTGTGAAGCTTGAGTGACCCTAGAATCACAGAATCACAGAATAGTCTAGGTTGGAAGAGACCTCCAAGATCACCTAGTCCAACCTCTGACCTAACACTAACAAATCATCCCCTAAACCATATCCCTAAGCTCTACATCTAAACGTCTTTTAAAGACCTCCAGGGATGGTGACTCAACCACTTCCCTGGGCAGCCCATTCCAGTGACTAACAACACTTCCAGTAAAGAAGTTCTTCCTAATATCCAACCTAAACCTCCCCTG
>MU016687.1:46947-97369 GCA_011076525.1 Nettapus auritus | reverse complement strand
CACACTGCTGGCTCATATTCAGACAACTATCAACCAATACTCCCAGGTCCTTCTCTGCCAGGCAGCTTTCTAACCACTCATCTCCCAGCCTGTAGCGCTGCTTGAGGTTGTTGTGCCCCAGGTGCAGGACCCGGCACTTGGTCTTGTTGAACTTCATACCGTTGGCTTCGGCCCATCGGTCCAGCAGATCCAGATCCTCCTGCAGAGCCTTCTTACCCTCGAGCAGATCGACACATGCACCTAACTTCGTGTCGTCTGCAAACTTACTGAGGGTGCACTCGATCCCCTCATCCAGATCATCGATGAAGATGTTAAAGAGGACTGGGCCCAGTACCGAGCCCTGGGGGACTCCACTAGTGACCGGCCTCCAACTGGATTTGACTCCATTCACCACAACTCTTTGGGCCCAGCTACCCAGCCAGTTTCTAATCCAACAAAGAGTACACCAGTCCAAGCCATGAGCAGCCAGTTTCTTGAGGAGAATGCTGTGGGGAACGGTGTCAAAAGCCTTACTGAAGTCAAGGTAGACCACATCCACAGCCTTTCCCTCATCCACCCAGCGCGTCACCTTGTCATAGAAGGAGATCAGATTCGTCAAGCAGGACCTGCCTTTCCTAAACCCATGCTGACTGGGCCTGATCACCTGCTTGCCCTGCAAGTGCTGCATGATGACTCTCAAGATAATCTGATCCATGAGATTCCCTGGCACTGAAGTCAAACTGACAGGCCTATAGTTCCCAGGTCTACCCTCCGGCCCTTCTTGTAGATGGGCGTCACGTTTGCTATCCGCCAGTTGACTGGGACCTCCCCTGATAGCCAGGACTGCCAATAAATGATGGAAAGTGGCTTGGCCAGCTCTTCTGCCAGTTCTCGCAGTACCCTCGGGTGGATCCCATCTGGCCCCATTGACTTGCATACATCCAAATGCTGTAGCAGGTCGCCAACCATTTCCTCGTGGATTGTGGGGGCCACATTCTGCTCCCCATCCCCTTCCACCAGCTCAGGGTACTGCGTATCCAGAGAACAACCAATTTTGCTGCTAAAGACTGAGGCAAAGAAGGCGTTAAGCACCTCAGCCTTTTCCTCATCTCTTGTCACTAAGTTTCCCCCCGCATCCCGTAAAGGGTGGAGATTCTCCTTAGTCCTCCTTTTTGTATTCCTGTATTTATAAAAACATTTTTTGCTGTCTTTAACAGCAGTAGCTAGATTGAGCTCCAGATGAGCTTTGACCTTTCTAATTTTGTCCCTGCACCGCTTCACAACATTCTTGTAGTCCCCCTGAGTGGCCCCCCCCTCTTTTCCAAAGATTATAAACCCTCTTTTTTCTCCTAAGCTCGAGCCACAACTCTCTGTTCAGCCAGGCCAGTCTTCTTCCGCGCCGGCTCGTCTTTGGGCATGTGGGGACAGACCACTCCTGAGCCATTAAGATTTCTTTCTTGAAGAGTGCCCAGCCTTCCTGGGCTCCTCTGTCCTTCAGAACCGCCTCCCAAGGGACTCTGCCAACCAGTGTCCTGAACAGCTCAAAGTCAGCCCTCCGGAAGTATAGTCACGGGGTGGATTATGTGGTGCAATTGCCTAAAGTAACTAGGAAAATAAAACTAACATTCACATTTTAAAGAAAATGTACAGCATTGAAGAGGCTTTCAAGGTAGGGTGTAGCTGCATTACCTGAGCGTTCCCTAGGCTTCCAACATTAGATGCTATCGCACTGGGGGAACCTGGTGTGCTGACTCAGGAACAGTACGGAGCATGGAGTAGAGTGGAGACACCACAGCTAGGCTCTGTGACCAGGTGGGGTCAAATACCAAAACACACCTCCATCCCAAAAGCTACCAGCCTCCAAGGTGCGACCACCCCTCACTGAGCATGTGCTCTGAATTTCTCAGAGCCTATTCCTTTAAATGGAGACCAGAAAACTTTTCACCAGTCGTAACTGTGACAAACTAATGTGAAATGTGTTAATTTGATTTGTGTCAGTATGGAACAATGCTAGGGCCGCATGATGAAATATAACCTTCTAACAAAGAAAAACAGAGTGATTAGTGTACATAGTTCTTGTATCATGAGAAGGAAGGGTCCAGCAATTCGTGTAAATAGAGGGTTTGAGGGACGAACATTGAGACTCGGGTCTGGGAGATAAGAACCAAGGAGTTTTTAGGAAACTGCTGACTTTTGCATGGGACCCTCTGCAAGCCTCGGATATCCGAAAAAGATATCACCAAATAAGGAGGAAGGGGGAGTTGAAGGACAAAGCCTGGGAGGAAGACTACGAGCCTTCAGCACAAGCAACCCCCAGAGACTAATACACATGCGGCCAGGAGAAGGTTTGGATTCCGGGAACTAATTATAATAACCCTGCCTTTTCTAGGAATAGTGATGAATATGTATTAGTCTAGGAGCATAAAAACCAGCTAACTGATGTAACAGGTGTGCATCCTGATGGAGCAGAGACTCCTGGTGCACCCAGCGCTGTTTGCTTGCCTCTATTCATTTAATAAATTGTAAACTTTAATTGGAATACTATTTGAGACCCCATTATTTATCACAGTTTTGCTCTCTGCTTTTCCTTCTCATCTCCTCTCCTGACATACACCTTCAGGGCCTCCCCCAGTGACTGTTCACTACATCCCCCCACATTCTGGAGCTTTTTTTGTTTATCTTGCCAGGCTTTAATCACAAATCACTTTAATCACTTTCAAGAGCCCTTGGGATACCGGGTCCTCGGGATTCATCCTTTCTCATTCTGATCCTAAGTCTCTCATATGATTTCTGTGTTGCGCATTATTATTATTCCAGCCAGGATCAGCAAGTGGGTATTTCTGCTCTGCCGGTACTACCCGCAGTCCCAGAGGATGAGCTCTTTCCCATTCTCGTATAGCAGCTCTCCTTCTGGTCATTCCCATTTCTTCCCCTGTAAACAACATACTTAGTATAGACATCATTTCCCCCAAGAGTATAAGTTAGGCCCTAGGAACTGGTCTAATTGTTCAGCTAGCCTGATGGGGTTCTCACTTAAAGACTTCATCTCCTTAAAACTCCTAACCTTTCTGCTGGTAAGGAGGAAGGGGTTCACCTAAGAGGGTACACAGTGTTAGTACTGTTAGTATCAGGGAAGGCAAAATTCTCAATCTCTCTTCTATCTTGTTCTAATTCCTACTAGAGCCTAGAGTGCGCTCTTCTCTAGGGACAGTGTTAATTGCAGCCCCTGTCTCCCTTCCTGGAGCGACTGCTGCTGCTGCCAGTGCAGTATTAGGATTACAGGGAGCATAACTTGGCTCCTTCTCCGAGAAAGGAATCTTCGACGTGCAAGGGCTTACCGTGCACCAAATTTCACGAGACTCTTTCTTGCTCTCTCTTATCTCACACTTTGTCCGTCTCTGGCCACACCCCTCACGGAGCTACGGAACCGCAGATCAGAACTCCAGACCTGCTTCTTAAAAAAGTATTTCTCAGTCACACATCGCAGAGTCTCACCCGACCCCCAAGACAATACTTAATATTTCTTACCTTGGTTTGTGCACAGAGTTACCGGATCAATTCTCGAACCCAGAGTGCCTACCTTCTTCCTTTCCCCAGTACTTCATGGATCCTGCCTCTTTAAGCAGTCTCAGGCCCTCTGTCAGCTCTCCGCAGAGCCGCCACCATCGATGCACAGGACCGCTGAAATCAGCGGGGCATGCCTTCCTGCTGCTGCGGCGGTGGGGCTCCCCGGTAGGTGACTGGCTCCCGGACGAGCCCCCAAATTGTGAGAAACGCTCTGTAGCCAACAACATAGGTTCAGGCGAGGATCTCAGTGAAATAGTAATTTATTCGCGATTGCAATGGCAAGCATCCCACAAGCAGGAGCGCCCCACCCCTACTAGTCACGTAGTACAGTTTATATACTTTATTTCCTCGATGACCGGGACCCTCCCCTGTTTCCCCATTGACTGGGTAATCCAGGTGTTGTGGTTTAACCTGGCCGCAGCTAAACACCTCACAACCGTTCTCTCACCCTCCCCCCTCCCTCTCTGGGACGGGGGAGAGAAATGGGAAAGTGAAGCCTGTGAGTTGAGATAAAGACAGTTTATTAAGACAGGAAAATAATAATAACAATAATAATATTAATAGTACTAATAATAATAATGTGTACCCAGGAGGTTCATAAAGCACCTCGATGATAACTTCCTGGTGCAGGTGCTAAGGGAGCCAACTAGGAACAGTACCCTCCTAGACCTGTTGCTGGAAAACAGAGAGGGTCTTGTAGGAGACGTGGCAATTGGCGGCCATCTTGGTCATAGTGACCATGAAGTGGTTGAATTTAGAATTTATGGTGACAGAAGGAAAACTGCCACCAAAACTTCAGCCCTGGATATGGGGAGAGCGGACTTCAGGCTGCTCAGGGAACTAGTCGGGAACTATGGGAACTATGTAGGGAACTATGCTTCACAGATAATACATGGCTTTTAGTTGCCAGCCTGTTATTTTTCAATTTTCTTTTGACTTTTACCACTCTTTGAGGTGGTAATGCTTCTTCCCCTGGAATCTGACTTGACACCATGATTTTCACCTAATTTGCACTAAGGAGTGCAGTTGTCTGCATTTTACAAGTTTGCTAGGCTTTCTTATCACTGCAAGCATATCTCAATACCACATTCCTTCCCTCTAAACTGTAACTCTGTGCAAAAACATTTTTCTTCCCACAGCTGCAAGAATGCAAAAATACACTGTCTCCTCATACAGGAATTACATCTAAAGTGCCTCTCTTCCTGTTCCCAATGACTTGCAAGACAGATTCTTCTCACACATTTTCTGAAGTCTTCCTCTATAACCTCTTTCTCAGTGTGAATCTTTACCTGGGAAAACTTCTAGAATTCATGTCTTCTTCATAGCACCGCAGTGACTCTGGACAAATTGAATCTGTCTTCTCCCAAACCTACTCGCTGAAATGTTTCATTTCTTTACCTCAGAAAGTATTTACTTCTAATTTATTAATGGGATAGTCCTGACTGTGCTTCTAACTACTGCTCTTTTTATGCACTAGCAGTGTTTTTCTATTGGATTTTGCTGCCATGGCAACTTGGCTGCATAAAGGGTTTTTTTTTGCCTTTTTTTTTTTTTTTAATTAAGTGCACCTTTTGTCAATAGAGAGGAACACCAGAATAGCTGAAAGATCACAGTTTTTGCCTCGTGTTTGTCACAGCGATGTGAGAATTGACTGGCCCTTTCCAGATGGCAGCTGCTGCTAATGACAAGAGCGCTCTCTGATGTTCGGAACACACAGACATGTTACAAGCATCAGCCCAGCTGAAGTGGTTGATTTCTTGCATAAAATTGCACTTATTTTGGCTGTGTAGCATCTTGATTTCCAATTTTTTTTTACGTGACTCTTTTTTTTTTTATGTGACTTTTGTTTTTACAGACTCCATTCAAATGTAGCAGAACACAGCATGAACGCCAGATGTACAGCTTTGCCTGCTAAGATGGATGCATTAAAGGTCAGCCCCTTCTCTTCATCTTCCCTTTCCCCTTTCGCCCCAGCACATGAGCACAGTGACTGACCGGCCTAAACAATTTCAGTCTCCACCTCCTCAATCACCTGGCACTTTTTGTCTTCCATGCTTTAGTGGAGCACTGCAGTAGTTGGCATGGGGGGTGGCGAATCACATACTGCACTGACCCTTCTCTCTGCATTGAACAGAGCTTCTCTCTTCATGTTCTTGCACTATTTATATGTGTAGTTGTCAGTTTTACTACTTGACATAACTTTTCTTCCATTTTTCGTTTAGCTTTCACATGTAGTTCTCCAGCCTTCCTCATCTTATTTCTTCAGTTGGACCCATTTAATCAGTTCTGTTCTTTCTGATACTGTTTTACTCACTTTTCCCTTTCTTCTCATAATTCATTGAAGTCCTCCTGCTTCTTCCTGCTAAAACGTGTACGTCCTTGTTTCTGCAAAATGGCACCAAAATCATAATTAACTTGAAATAAGTTACATTATCAGAAACAATACATTTGGGACTGGGAAAAGACTGTTGGGTGACATTCTTGAGACATATGTCCAAGACAAGTCCAACTTGTCCAAGACAAGTCCAACTCTTGGCTCCACATAGGACCATCCAAAAATGAGACCCTATGCCTGAGAGCATTGTCCAAATGCTGCTTGAACTCTGGCAGCTCAGTGCTGTGACCACTGCCCTGGGTAGCCTGTCCCAGCACCCAACCATCCTCTCAGTGAAGAACCCTTTCCTAATACCCAGCCTGATCCTCCCCTGTCCCAGCTCCATGCTGTTCCCTCAGGTCCTGTCGCTGTCCCCAGAGAGCAGAGCTCAGCGCCTGACACTCCACTCCCCTCGGGAGGAAGCTGTAGACCATGATTCCTACATATTCTCAGAACCTTGGACAGGTGTAAATCACAAAACACATGCTAAAAAAAAATTATAATTACTTGGAGAAATTGGGATGGTATTTAATTATCACAGGCATTTGAGCTTCTGTAACAAGCACGTGCCATTGCTAACACCAGTGCTTTCTTCATGATTATACAACCTTGTAGCTGTTTAATGTGACTATATTGGCAGAGCTCTGGCCCACGCTGGCACAAACTCTAAAAAGGTAAAAATGCTAACACTTTCCTTTCATGCATATAAATACATGGTAGTTACCTAAACAATGCCATTTTAGATGTCATCAGGCATATGAAATATCCATCATGACATCTTGTGCAGATGTTGCTTCATGTCTTCGCTGCTTGTACACAAAATCTCTCACCCTGTAAGTTTATTATGTTAGTGTTTCCTTAAACTATATTTTAAAAAATCTCTGAAATATTTATTTTTTTATATATTTATTTTATACTCCCCTGTAGCAAAGCCTAGATGGAAAATAGCAGCTTGCACTGGAGGGCTAGTGGGGAGGCAGGGTGGCCAGCTCTACTATCTGCTACTATCTGCCCCAGCAAGGCTCACACTATCCCTGCACTTGCAGCTCTCCTGGGGTCAAGAGCTCCACTCCTGGGCCCCTTTCATGGGGATTTTTTTTTCTGAATATTGCAGCTTGTGCCCATCACCTCTCATTAGAATCCTAACAAGAAAATAAAAACAACAGGACAAGAGGCAACAGGCACAAACTGAAGCACAGGACGTTCGTGCTGAATATGAGGGGGCACTTCTTTACTGTGAGGGTGACAGAGCACTGGAACAGGTTGCCCAGAAAGGTTGTGGAGTCTCCTTTGGATATTCAAAACCCACCTGGATGCCATCCTGCACAATGTGCTCTAGGTGATCCTGTTTGGCAGGGGGGTTGGACTAGATGATCTTCAGAGGTCCCTTCCAACCTCAGACATTCTGTGACACAAGGATGACCAATACAGTCATGGACCTCTGCGAAACCTGTCCTCTTTTGCAGCACCACATACCCTAGGAGCACATAAAATGGTACTAAACCCCTGTATTTAGGCACCATAACCTCTCCCATATTGTTCTGACTTGCATTGTCAGCAATTCAGCTCAACTTCCTGTCTTAATAACAAACTGTTAACTTGCATAACCAGCAAATTACAGATAAATCTAAATGTATGCCTGAAGTTAAGTCTGTGATAAAGGTATCTCATATTCTGGACAGAACTTCCTAATCATATGCATACAATTTATGTAAATATAAGAGTATGCAACAAAGGAAAAAGACATAAGGAGCAAGGTTTATGACTCATGTAGAAACAAAGTAACCTTCCATGGTAAAATGAGTGATTTATTTTCTCTTGGTCAGCTATTTCATTCTGCAAATTTAGATTTTAAAATGTAGGAAGCTTCAAAAATTAAGAGATTTCTTGATACCTACAATTCTGTGATTCTGTGAAACGACAAATGATCTTTGTGATGTCTGATGCTCTCATACAGCCAGTGATTAAGTAGATACCAGAATGTTAGTCTACATTATCTATGTGTTTTATGGGTTTGCAACAAAGCGTAATACACATTGAACAGAATAAGTGAAACTTCAGTTTCCAGTGTATAATGAATTTAAGTCATTTAATAAATTTTAGCTTTTGAGTGTTCCACTTCAGTGCTGTTACAATAAATCACACTTGCATACCAGAGCATACATCAACAGTATGATGTAACTTTACTTACACCACTGCTATATTTAGCTTTTTGAAAGAGACATAAGCATATACTATGACCACATCAAATAATTTTCTGTTTTTTTTTTTTTTTTTTTCTTTGATAATTTTCTCTTAGTAATACTTCACTTTTAAATTTTGATTTATTGAAAAAAAATCACAGAAATTTTATACAGGAATAGCTATAAGGAATAACCTTACAGGCACTGATATGACAAACATCTATTTTTAAGGTCTAAGAGGCATTAATATTATATTGACAAAGCTGATTGAAAAGAATGACTAACTTTGTCCAAATAGGAAATGCCCGTTTCTGCTTATATGTTAAGAAATTCAGAAAGTTATTTTTTGGCCTTGCTATGTCACAAAGTCTATCATACAAAGAACTACGCATTTAACCTAAAATGATAGTTTTAAAAGCCCTTCTATTAAAAACAAAATCATGCTAAACTTTGATCAATTATGTAGCTGCTTTAAAACTGTTGCAAGACCATACTGTATATATTAGCTTTTATACTGCTAATGCACAACTAACAGCAAATTTGATTAGATTAACACAAATTTGTTTTCATTACACTGCTATATCACACTAAGATGACAAATGCCACAAGATTGGCAAAAACATTTAATTCTGAGCACTCAAATGGCAGGCTAATTCTGTTGTAACCCCTTCACATTTAGGGGAAAAAAAGCATAATCCTTCAGTCTCACTTTATCAAAAAAAAGTTCTGAAAAAAAAATTGGGAGGGGAACAGTTTATACTATCTAACACAAAGTAACTTATACAACTAGTGTCAAGGGCAAACAAAAAAACCTTCTAAATAAAATGTCAAAATACACACAGCAACAGAAGCACAAATGCTGCATTAAATACAGTCAAGATAAGACAACACACTTGTTAATAAAAAAGGTCAAAAAAGAAGAAAAGTTACTGAAGTTAGCAATACATTTAAAGGAAATGCAATGAGGGGGAAAAAAATTAAACTATTTTCCCCCCAATGACAGTTTCCATTTGTAGTCCTTCCATCCATAATTTGTCTGACAGCACATCCATTACAATGTTCAGAATCTCACAGAAAAGCTAGGTTGTTCTCTTCCAAATCTAATTCCCAAGTTGATTTTGGATATTTTAAACAGACATTATTATGAAGTAAAAGCAAGGCAACAAATGGACTTTTTATCACCTTCAATCTTAGCATAAATGATTTTTTTTTTTTTTAAAAGTTATCATAATCTTTTTTGTCTTTTTTCCCCTCTGCTTCAAATCCATCAACCCCATCACTGTCCCTTCTCCTTTTACGATTGTTATGGATGTTGAAGCGTTGATTCATCTGTGGTAACGGATCCATTCCCAAAACTTTGTGTATTTGACGGAATGCAAGGAGTCTCAATGCAAACTACAAAAAGGGTAGAAAGAAGATATTTCAGTTAGAAACAACTGTCAATTTTGAGTACTTTATCGAACAACAGAGAAGTGGTGTAAGATATCATCCTTAGCTCTTACTATCCATCCTCTTCCTTCCCACAACATCAACACAGTAATATATGCATGTTACATTTGCTATCTCTGTACAAAGTCCAGCATCTCAGCTTCAAAATAATATGTTTTAACTGATGGACTTGCAACCGAAGCAGCCAAGGCTTTTCACACATTCCATTACATGCTAGTAATCTTTGGCAAAAGGATCAAACGAACACGTAGAGACAATGAGCTATTCAGCTGCAAGCATGAGTGGTCAATACTATGAACAGAAACAATAAATATTAAAATTTAAATAAATCTATTTGTATGATCTAAAGTTCCAACAACATTTTAAATCTAATAGAATACTGCTGTAGACAGAGCATCCTTATGGATATATATAGAAAGGAATGTTCCAAACTTGTCACATTTATTTCAGTGCAAAACACAACACTGCTCCGCATCCTCTCCTGCGACATTCTCATTGCCTAGCTTAAGGCTCATCATCTAAAAAATGGACTATGTTCTTATAAGAAAGGAAAATTCACATCCATATAGCCTCATTCAAAAAAAACACACATCTTCAACTTTAGTTATGTTACACATACCTTCCCTTACCTGTGCACTTGAAGTAATATCTTCTCGTTGCTGATCTGTCATTACAGCAAGTGTATCAAAAGGATCTTTCTCACAAGGATCCAGAAGGCCAGGACCACCTAGAATGGTTAGGCTAATTAGTAGAACATCTCTACCTATTTTATATTACTTCAGCATAAGTACATTGATCAAATTCAACTTGCCTTTAAGGATGATTCCTGAAGATATACACTCAAAAACTCTTCTAAGTGCATCCCCAGGACTCTGTGGTCCAGTAGCACTGCTGATTGCTTTTTCCACAAGCAACTCCATAGCCTGTAACAACAATAACAAAATCCAGTTAATTCAGAAGACTGATTGAAACAGAAAAAAAAACACTACTGTTGTTCAATATTGTTCAATACAGAACTTTTCATAGAACGGTTTGGGTTGGAAAGGACCTTAAAGATCATCTAGTTCCAAACCCCCTGCCATAGGCAGCGATACCACCCACTAAGACTAGGTTACCCAGGGCCTCGTCCAACCTGGTCTTGAACATCTCCAAGGATGGGGCATCCACAACCTCTCTGGGCAACCTGTTCCAGTGCTTCATCACCCACTGAGTGAAGAATTTTCTCCTAACCTCTCATCTAAATCTCCCTTCTTTTAGTTTAAAACCATCCCCCCCTCATCCTGTCATTATCCAACTGAGCAAAGAGTTGCTCTCCATCTTTTTTATAAGCCCCCTTCAAGTACTGAAAGGTTGCAATGAGGTCACCCTGGAGCCTTCTCTTCTGTAGGCTGAACAGCCCTAGCTCTCTCAGCCTTTCTTCATAGGAGACATGCTCCAGCCCTCTGATCATCTTTGTGGCCCTCCTCTGGACCTGCTCTAACAGATCAACATCCTTCTTGTGATGGGGGCTCCAGACCTGGATGCGGTACTCCAAGAGAGGCCTCAGAAGGGCAGAGAAGAGGGGAACAATCCCCTCCCTTGACCTGCTGGCTACTCCTCTGTTGATGCAGCCCAGGATGCAGTTGGCCTTCTGGGCTGCAAGCATGCACTGCTGGCTCATGTCAAGCCTTTCGTCCACCAGAACTCCCAAGTCCTCCTCCGCAGGGCTGCTCTCAATGGGTTCTTCTCCCAGTCTGTACTCATGTCTGGGATTGCCCTGACCCAGGTGCAGCATCCTGCAACTTGGCCTTGTTGAACCTCATTATGTTCACTCAACTTTTGATGTAGAAATTTTGAAGACCATCACAGAACAATTTCAGTTAAAATGAAAAAAAAAGCGTATTTTGTAAAAGTGAATAAAAAAAGGCTGGTGCAAGATTAACACTGAGTACCAATACAGACATGCCTCTTCTCATCACAGACTGCCCAAAAGTTTTTTTTAATTATTATTTTTATTTTATTTATTTATTAGAAATTTATACATTAGTAACTATACATATTCAGGTAGCCAATTTGTCCAACATTTTTTTGGGAACGCATGAAAAATGATGGGTTATCTAAACCTGGCAGCCAGATGAATAAACAGCACACAGTGTATCTAATAAAAGAATATGACAAAAATATATTGTATTTTCTATAAGAACACAAACTCAAATCATCAAAAATATAATGGTAATTTGTTTGAAGTTTAGTCTAAATGGTTACTAATTCCTCAGATTAACAAAACTGAAGCTCACTTTTTTTTTTTTTCCTGGACGTAGCCTAACACTAACTGAGATGATAAACAAGTGTAAAAAAATCTTATCAACAGATTTTCAAAAATGTACACACCAAAAAATTTTAAATGACGGTTTAAAAAGGTGTATTTTAAATACTGTTTTTTCCTCTGTGACTATTTCCATTGTTTCCTTTTATTAGATGTTTTTTCAATAGACTGTAAAAAAGATTTGCAATAGTAAGGAATAGCTTTCCTTAGCTGTTTCAGCATTAAGATGTTTCACTACCACTTCATTTCCAAGTTTAATTTTCAAACAATGTCTTTTTTCCTCCCTTCCTCTGAATTTACACTTTTTCAAATGTTGCCTTTTATTTTCACTAAGAGTAAATGCCTATTCTGATGCATGTAGTAACTACAGGCAGTGTTGATGACAATTCTTCATTAAGGGTGCTCATTCCTAGCCCAGGACAATGACCTGGTGTTTGTGTGCATGAAAGGCTGGATTTCATGTCAGAAAAATCAACCTTGAATAATCATTACTTCCAACTTGTAGGAAACTGACAAAATTCTCCCAATTTAGTTTTTATTTTTAGGTATATAGGGAGGGCACTACTAATTGTGTTTAAACTTCCTACTCTTTTCTATTATTACAAACATTTAGGCTCTTTTTGAAAAGCTCCTTGGCTTGTGACAGGCTTTTAGCATACAGTTCAAGAGAAGTTCTATATTCAGAAAAGTCTGTTTCTTCTATCTGAAATTCTACCTGTGACTAGCAGAAATTACAGATATTTAAAATCATAAATTTTCATTCTGTCACTGCTTTTGTCAAGTAAGACTTTACCAATAGACCAGAAGAACAACTGACTACACAGACTTCAGTGCTGATCCACGTCACTGACAATGCATCCCAGCATTGTCAAAAATCAATTCAGCAAACCAGAGAGCACTCTTGTAGAGAGCTGAGATGCAGCTAGACTTGACACACACCTCTATTCCCTTTCAGATGTGCCTTAGAACAGACAATGTCACAAAGAAACAACGTTCTTTGTTCTTCATCTTTATGTGTGTTGCAAGAGTTATAAGGGTGCTTTCCTGCAAGCACTCCAGTTTTTATTCTTTGGCAACTCAGCATCACAGTGATAATTAAGAGGACAGATACACACTTTTCTAGCTTCTTTTAAGCTTTATTTATACACTGCATCTTTCAGAATTGTAGCACAGAAACTGGCAGGATATACATTACTATTAATACTTTACTAATACTTTAATTAATTTAATTATTAATGCTTTACTAATACTTTAATACTGAGGGAGCTGGGACTGTTCAGCCTGGAGAAGAGGAGGCTCAGGGGCGACCTTATTGCACTCTACAGGTACCTTAAAGGAGGCTGTAGCAAGGTGGGGATTGGTCTATTCTTCCACGTGCCTGGTGACAGGATGAGGGGGAATGGGCTAAAGTTGCGCCAGGGGAGGTTTAGGTTGGATATGAGGAAGAACTTCTTTACTGAAAGGGTTGTTAGGCACTGGAATAGGCTGCCCAGGGAAGTGGTTGAGTCACCATCCCTGGAGATCTTTAAAAGACGTTTAGATGTAGAGCTTAGGGATATGGTTTAGTGGAGGACTTGTTAGTGTTAGGTCAGAGGTTGGACTCGGTGATCTTGGAGGTCTCTTCCAACCTAAACAATTCTGTGATTTAAAAACATATATATTTTTTTCTACATTTTTCCAGAAACAATCAATATTATCAGAACTAATTTAATAAAATCATCTGCAAGCCTAACACATTTATCATTCAAAGAATGCCAACTTGGTGCTCTTTTTGTTAAAACCAAAAAGTTTACACTGGGAAGCAGCATAGTACAACAGGATTTGGTTTGTGAAACAAAACGGTCAGTTTATCTACACACATTTCTGAAATTTTCTTTCAGACTAATGTTGGGTGGTCCACAGATTGGAAAACAAATTACATTCCTGAAGAGCATCTTTTAAAACAGTCAATGCAAAAGGAATGAAGAATGCTCAGCTGCAGGAATTATCAGAAGTAAACAGGTTGAACCTAGAGATCTTTTTCTAAGTGACACTGATTAAAGATACTAATTTTGACACATCCACTGACTAGTACTGTGGTATTTCATCTTGGAGAAGGGTCACATTAACAATCACAGGAATTACTGTGATTTGTTCTTTTACTTTAAGTAACCTTTCTGTTATCACGGAGGTATCTGGGCACAGCTGACATAACTTTAAATCAATTTCAGTAAAACCCAAGGAATTTCTAACCACCAGTAGGTGGTAAAAAAAAAAAAAAAAATCTTTATATACAGTTAAAAAAACAACACCTAAAATCTAGAATAAGGATGCTAAGCACAAATAACTCAAAAGAACAAGAAAATTCTTTTGGAAAAAAAATCCAGCTCCAAATGACTAAATTTCAGAAAATTAAGTTTTTAGAGGGACTCACTACTTTACCTGTAAATACATGCACAAAAAGCATATTACTTCTTGAAAAAGTCTACATTTAACTGCAGCAACACTTTCCAGTGCCCTACTTGTAGTACCATGTGTATTGAAAAGACTCATTCAAAAAGAGTATTACTCACCCAGCTTGGAAAATCAGACCAGGTTGGAACACGCTGACAGAGGTCACGAAGAATACGTATGATAATCACACAGGACTGCAGACCATTAGCTCTAGCCTTGAGAGCAATACAAAATCAAATTAATCAATCCCAGCACCTACAGCAAATAGACCTTGTTGAAAGACTAAAACACCACTGTTCAATGGAAGCTCAGATACAAGATTGATACAAATCATTCTACAAGTTTATTCCGTGAGCTGCCATTTACAGCAGTATTTTATACAGGGTTAGTAATTTAAGGTTGTAAAAGTCAAAGTGCACAGGTTATACAAGAATAACATTTCTTGATCCCCTGTACACTTTGACCTATGTTCACTTATAACAATAAATACAGTATCTTTATATATTTGAAATAAAAAGGATAAAGTAAAGGTCTAAGAAGTGGTATATAGAGACTGAAAGGTCAAGGGAATCTGTTTGGTTTCTTTATCGTGCCTTTGCCAGAATGCAAAGTCACTAAACCAAACAGTTGCTTCTCACCTTTCATTCCCTACACTTAATGCACTTAAAGAAATAGGAAAAAAAAGTCTTAAATCTAAACATAAAGCTTTAAACACATATTCCATCATTTAAAGCAAAGTTACTCTGCAGCCTTATGGAATATATAACAAATATACAACATATGATCACCCCAAGCGAGTCAAACTTTAATCGCCTTCTCAATGACCAGAAAAAAAAATCATGTCAAATGAGCAATTAACTGCATAAAGCAATTCCTCCATACTCAACTTTCTACATTTAAATTTAGGGATCAGAAAAAATAATAAGTATTATTAGCATGAACAACGCTGAGTGTTTTCACACAATTAAACATTTATATTGCAACTGCACTAATCTCTCATAAGGCTACAAGAAGAAAGTAAAATGATGTTCCGAACCTGGAACCACTTAGCGTGGCGTAGAGCAGCCAGAGCGTCAAGGCATTTTTGCCTGTCCAAGACGTCCGGTGGGTCTTTCACCATACCCGAGGTTACATCTAAAATGGATTGAATTGGCAAAATGCAGTGAGGAATGGGTGTTTGACCAGGTGAGCAAGACACTTCCTGAAAGTAGCTTCAATGTCACACATACCATTTGAAGTTTAAACCTTTGAACAAGCGAAAATATTCCATACAAGGTATTCAATTGGGATTAGGGTATCAACCTAGCATGAAGATCAAGAGCATAATAAACTTTATTTAGCTCTCAAGTTATTTTCAAATGCATTGCAGATTATGCAATGCTTAGTGCTTCTTTATTTAAGCTACCACTGGAAAAGTACATATCCCAAAAATTAAATAGGGAAGGAAGGATGGTTGGACACAGTGCACCAGCACAGAGAAAACAAGACAGAAGGAACACAAAAATCCACTTTAACCAAGTAGCTATATTAAATCTTAGTTTATTGCATATTTTAACTGCTACCTGTTATTTGGGACCTAGTCCTCAAAAGAAGTATAACAAATCTCAAAAGCACTAGATGCTTAGTAATTATGTTATTTTTATTATACCTTAACCTTGGAATGCAATGATTTTGCTTTAAAAGCTAATTAAAGGAATCTGAAATACTCTTCAATATTACTGAGTTCCACTACCTTCTAGTATCCCTTCTAACTCAAATTCCTCAACCCATAATATATGTGCTCCAATATAACTTTGGATGTAAAGAAAGATCTGAAAGGGGACTGCTTTACTTAAGATTCAGCAGGAAAAATAAAAGCAAGGAATAGTATAAAAAACAAAAGCAGAATGTCTGAAAGAAAATATAGAATATCTCGTATATTAAATATTCAGAAAATTATTTAATTAAGTTACCAAGCTGACTGCTTTGTTAGCTAAATAGAATAGACCACAAGATCATTTTAGAATTGGTTTAATCAACAAAACAGGAACCACTGAACAATCTGAAATGGTATTTTCAGGTTACTTAAAATTATAAGGATATGATGCAGTAATCAGCTTTAACATATCTTTATTTTATTATTTATGAAAATGGTTATTGTGACTAGTAACACAAAAAAAAAAAACGGTAGCATGACTGGTAATATACCAGATAAAAAAAAAAAAAAAAAAAAAGAAAAGCCACCTCTCAATGGTACTTATTTCACAGCAATTGACTGTGTGAAACTATATGGTTTATTGCAGAAAGACATAAATTTAGGTTAAGTCAGAGAACCAAATAAAAAAAAAAAAGAGAGACTTATGAAACAGGCCAACATGGAGAAAATTTTAGGGATGCTGCAGAGACAGCTCTGAAGCTGCCATATACTTGTATATAAGTATATAATGAACAGTAGTGAACAGTAGGATACTTTACTATACTGAGAGCAAAAAAGCTGTAAATGAGCACGGTGCTACAATTTTCCAGTACTATAACTGAATTTAATCTAAGGTACTAGATTTAGGTATTTTTATATGATATTCTTATTGCTCTGCACAGGGTTAAAAAGAGAAGGATTTCAAAGTTAAGAACCAAGTTGCAAAGAACATGGTTATCTTCTCTCGAAGATACTCAGACTTATGGACCATATGTTAAAGTGGAAAGAAGAAACTAACAAAGCATTTACAGAGCAAATGAAGACATTTAAAGTGGTTCATTTAAAACAAAATCAAAAAACTCCAAACAAACAAAAAAAAAGGAACAACAAAAAGAGGTCAACACAAACCAATATAAGAAAAGTGCACTGCAAATTTTTATCACAATAATTCACTACGTAATTTAAAACTTTGATTACTTGAATTCTAGGTCTCAAAAACTTCAATTTGGAAAATAATTTTACTAAAAATTATCACATTGTAAGCACACAGAAGTGCACTTAGTGCTGGAAACGTCAATCTAAAGTGTACTACTACTAATAGAAATCATATGAATACCCTTGAAACTAAAAAAAGACTGAAAGTCAGAAGTTGCCAAGGCACCTATTGGACAGAGAATATATTAACTGAAAAAAAATAAGGGAACTCTTGTAATATTTAATCTGTGGATTTTCGTATCTGTTTTACATTTTAGGATTAACCCCTTAAGGACTATTTAACTAAATTCAGACTCTTAACCTACCACCCTGTTAAAGCTAAAAAAACTGAATTACTTTACAAAATACAATAATGAATTCTCACCCTACATATTTATTACTAGCCTAAATATAAGGGGTTAATCTTCAGTTATACATGCTGTGTCCACACTACTTCTTCATTAAAAGTTAACAGGTATATTAATTTTGGTAAGTTTTATTATGCAAAATACATATTACCCAGTCAACTATTTCAAAACTAGTGTGAACACTGCTTAATTCTAAGAGAAATACAAAGATTAAAAGGAAAAAAAAAAGCCAAACACAAAGAAACAGGAGATGCTAGGACTATGCATCCAAACCCCCCTCCTTTATAAAGTATGGCAGGTGTGACACTGAGCTTTAGAAAACCTTGGTCAAAAATCCTTCCGATGTCTTGGCAGCAACCCCTGACAGGAATCAAGTCCCTCTGCTAGAAGGCTTTGGATCAGGGCTGTTAGCTAAGGATAAAAAAACCACATGTGCACACGTGTTTATAAATATGTACACTTTGTTTGCTGAAGGAAAGATTCCGCAGCAGGGGTTAGATCACTTTGAACATATCAGATTTGGGAAACTGTCAAATGCACAACACTGTAAGGAACAGTAGCTATGCGGTTAACAATTTTATTTCACACTATTTGTGTTTGTTTTTTTTTTTAGCCTTTTATCATGTAATTGGATTATTACACATCAAACACAATTCTACTCCACGTGCAAGTCTCAGTCTCATCTTTATTCAAACTGGTTCTTCCGGTAAAGCCTTCCTTATCACCTGAACTAGTTCCCCAAGCGAGCTAAAAAAAAATGAAAACTTTAAACCACTGTAAGACACAGAGCATGAGAAGCTGCAGCAAGAAAAAACACAAACACATATACTTGTTAACTCTACAGCAAATAAGAAGCAGTCTTCATAATAAGGCCATCTTTGCTGCAATAATTTGCAATTGAGTCTTGTATTTTCTCATTTCAAGAGCAAACTTTACTGCAGATCCATTTTACACTGCTCAGTGTCTTGAAGAGAAATCTAATGATTTGGCTTGCCTAGAGGCAGTACTGTATTCAGCAGTGAATAAACTCATAACGATCATTTTAACTCAAGTGTGGGTCAGACAAAAAAAACATATTTGTTTCCTTTAGCAGGCATAAATTAAAGGATTGATTGTAGGCATTTGAAATTTGTTTTTAGTCCACATCATAAAATTTTAGGCCAGAAACAATTCAATTGAAATTGTGGCAGGAATCAATACTGCACTTTTGCACAGTACACTAAGAAATTAATATAGTGTTTCAGGTTAACTTCTTTTAATGATTAATCTAATTTAATAACCAAAGGTTTTAAGTGAAAGTATTTTTTATGGACTTAAGCAATATACAAAGTCTGATTCAGCACAAACAAACCAAGAGTCATGTAACACTTAAGATTGCCAAAAACCAAGTAGTATTGGTTGGGTGTGACAGTAAATGTACAAAGCATTTATAGCTAGGTATGATATGCGCAGCTTAAAAATCATGTACAAAGCACTCAAATACTCTTCAGAAGTCATCCAAACTACAGAACGCATCTTGAATTTATTCTGATTACATAGGATGACTTTGTTAACAGTTTGCTTTTGATGCACTAGTCACAGCTACAGAACATTTAGTAATACAGTATAAAACCTCAAGTATTTTAGAGGACATGTAATGATGAGATGAAATAAAAAGCTGTTGCTTATATAAATATGTATATACACAAGCACATGCATACATAAACACTTTTTTTTAAACCTGCATGAAAAACATTAAGATAACCTGATTTCCTATTTGTAGGTTCATTGTCATACACCAGAACCCTGTTTGCCATGTTGTCTTTCAACTATGAAAATACAGGATTAAAAGGAAACAAAAAAGTTAATTTTATCTGACCCGTAAACAAAAAGAACCAATGTACTTCAGACATTAATCATGCTTGTTGGCTTAAAAGCTTTTGGAGCTTTGAAAGTGTTACAGAACAGACCCTAAAGCAACACTGCTGGCACCAGAGAAACTGTGGACTTCAGAAATGTAAATTGATTTATAAGCTCCACCTTCTGCTTCAGCTCAATGACAAAGCCATTTCTTATTGTACTAGTCTGGGTTCACCAGTTGGATAGAAGACTGATTGTAATGCCAGGAGCTTAAATATACTCAAAAAGCACTCCAGACCAAAAAGCAACCTCAGAGAGCTGGAAAAAATCACACTGTCTTTTAAGGTTAGAAGCACCATTAGCATCAAAATTATTACACAAGTGTATTTTAAGTGGTACTGCTAATTGGAACGTGTAAATGATGGTAATACTGATCCAGTTTAAATCCAAGACCGTATGATTTGATTTTCTAAAAGGATACAATCTTTATCTTAGGGCAAGTCACCTCTACAAAGCTAGTTTATAGCCATTTGCTGTAAAATACCTAGTTTTTCAAGTAATTTTATAAGAGGGGAAAAAATAGTCAAGTTTGTACCTTTTCCAGAAAGCTGAGGTTGGACATAAAGTTACAATTTCAAAAAATTAAATAAATGCATCATATAAGCATTTATTTTTAACCAACTGTTGACTACTGAGACTGGTTGTTGAAAACAAGGTTTCAATTGGTATTAGCTGTGCCAGCATGTTACCTTCCAGGACCTTAATGCCATCTTAAGCAGAATAGATAAGCATATAAAATACATAAGAAAGAAGTAACATCTTCAACAACTTCCCAACCTCCATCCCTCATGTTCTCCTCCCGAATGACTGGAGATGTCAGCGTGATAGTAACTTGCATTTTGGGTTCCACACATGAATTTAAAATTATTGCTGCTTCTGGGACTGCACACTTGATATCGTATTTCTCAGGACTTATTACCTAAGTATTGGGAAACAGATTTCTATTAGCACCAAGAAAAGTATGGAGAAGAAAATGGACTTCAACATAGTCTTTTTAAACAGAAAGACAGAAATGCAGTATTAATTATAAGCAGCAGATACCTCTGTATTCATAAAAGTCACAGTATATGCAACTAAAAAAAATATATAAACATACAGATGTACAAAGATCTGTGGACTTACATACTGTTACCAAATCATTAATGAAAATACAAAGCAGTCACCAAGCATGCAAAAGAAAAGGGAAAACTACCCATAAAGGAAATTCATACGCCAAGTAAATTACGTAACATGAACAGCATTTAAAATAAAGAAAAGCCTCAGTGCCACTTGAAACGGCTACTGGTTATGTTTTCTGTTCAAACATACGAGTATTTAAAAAGCACAAAGCTGCAGCGGTTCCCCTCCTTCCAGCTCTCACTTATAGGTTGGGTACTGCTAGGCACATTCTATACTTGGCTGTCGCAACATCCTCAGATGAGAGCAAAGAGCAAGATAAACACCAGGGGAAAACATAAGAATAACAAGGTGGTTATTCTGAATTGGTTCTTGCTAGTGATTTAATAGTTCTAAATATCTCAAGAGGAAGCTGTAGGCACCTCTGTCATCTCCTTTTACAAACTACAAGTCAGTTCTCCACAAAGACAGACCAAGATGTGCAATTTTTAGCTTTTCTTGCTTTGTTACTTTGAGCAGGACCCAAGATTATTTCCTAATTAATCTGATCCTGCTAATGCTTCTATGATGCCACTGATTCTGCCAAGCAATTTACCAGACTTTACTGAAACACTGATGCTATAAGCAACCCTTCTATAATGAAGGCGGGCAGGCTTTATTTCAGCAGGGAGCAATGGAGTTAAAGACTTTTACACACTTATGGAAATATAGCAAATAGTTTACATGAGTTCCACTGAACGGTTTCAGACTTTTTTTTGGTAACTTTTAAGAATGGTACCACATTAAAAAGCAACAAGACTTAATTTGTTAACTGTGGAACTATGAAGCATACATACTGGAAACACACTGGCATTAATGGAGAACTTTGACCTTCAGACAGTAAGCTTTCTATAACACTGCACAAATGACCTCTGTCACTGGTGGTAACTGGACAATAGAAAGTAATCTTCTACTCATTTCTTCTATTCATTTAATTATTTATTTCTTCTATCAATTTATTCTATTCTTTATATATTTTCTAATTAAATGAACTCTATTAAGCGATGACTGATACTACATCACTAGCATAAACACCTAGACACTTGTAAACACAATGTACAGAAAGCAAAACATGCAGTGTGGTCACTGAATTCAGATGAAAACACCCAGAAAAACAAAAGAAACTCAATTTGAGCTATGGAATGCAGCTGTCAGCCCTGCAGACATATGACTTGAGGACAATTTTTTTAAGTATCTTTACAAAAAAAATCAGATGAAAGAATCTAAACTCTACTTACTGCAAGTTGTTTGGGAAGACTTTCAGCAATACGACTGAGTAAAGTCTTTGAAGGCTTCTCAGCACATAACAAAACAAGATTGACGTTTCTGTCTCCACGGAGCAGCAAACCTTTAGCCAAAACGCCTACCCGTAAAACTCCTTTCAAAGCTCTGTGAAGTAAATTAGTTAGAAGTTGCTTTAAGGTTTTAATATTATTTTAAATGCTAGTCCTGAAGATAGAAAAATGAAATGAAATAGGAATACTCCACATACTCTTGAGGACACAGTCCTAATCTAAATTTGCTGTATAAAAACTTAAAGAGAACAGGATCCCTGGAAGCACTGAGAACAGTACAAGAAAAATATAAGATGATTTTAGAAACAAAAGACTCATTTCTTTAAAAAAAAATAAAAATACCTGTCTTTACTGACATCTTTTTTATCATCTCCCTCTTTGCTCTTGTTTTTTTCATGGTCAGTCATATTGTCAGAAACAAGTTTCAAAGCACGCTCAGTAATAGAAACGATTTTTTGGACTGCCTGAAGTTCCTCCTCTGATGGATATATTGCTGCATGTTTGGTCATCACATAGCGGTCGTCAGAGGAGTCAGGACGGCGTAGAGGCTAAACAGAGATAAAGTGTATTTCTGAAATGTGGGAACACTTCAAAGTTCATAGAATATTTAAGCCTCAAATGACTGAAATGTAACAAAACATGAACTGAGATGTCCTTAACAACTTACACTGCCCACAAACAATCATGTCTGAAGAAACTATCTAAATAAAACAAATTATGAAATCCACAGATCCAAAGTACTCCTCTCTCCCAAATAAATATCTATTGTCTTTTTATTAACCGCTAAATACTTGCATACTTATTCACTGCTGCAAAATAAAGTACCTATAGTTGCTTTCAGAGAAAGAAGAATTCAAATAGCAAGGGGCCTCAGGAGGTCTCTAGTCCAACTTCCTGTGCAAACCATGGTTAGCTATAAGATCAGATCACATTGTTTAGGGATTTATCCAGTCATGTCTTGAAAAAACACCAAAGATGGAGGCTGCACAACATCTCTGTGAAAAAGTTACTTCCTGTATTCAGTCTGAACTCATCTCAGCTTAAGCTGGCTCTATCTTGCTCTCACCACTACAAAGAACCCGGCTCCATTGTCTTTCTAAGGCACAGACATTAGAAGGCTCTTAGGACCTACTAAAGCTCTCAGGATGAAAGTGGCAAGATCCCCGTCTGTCCATGCAGCACACATGCTGCAGTCCCCAGTCATTCTGGTGACCCCACACTGAACCTGCTATGATTTATCAATATCTTTCTTGTACTAGAAAGCCCTAAACTGAATGCAGTATTGCAGTTTGGGTCTAATGAAAGCTTTTTTCTATCATCTATTGATTATGCTCCTGTTAATACAAATCAGGATACTGTTGGTGTTCCTTGCTGTCAGAGCACATGGCTGGCTCATGTTCAGCTTGTTCTCTGCCAAGATCCCCAGGTTCCCTTCTGTAGGGCTACTACCCAGCCTGTCACTTCCCAGCCTTCACCAGTGCAATGGGTTACACTCCTGCCCAAGTGCAGCACTAGCTATTTGTCTTTGCAGAATTGTGTAAAGCTCCTGTCAATCCATTCCTCCAGCTTGTCTAGGTCCATCTGGACAGAAGCCCTGTCCTTAAAGGTATAGGTTCTTCTCCCCACCCTGAGCCGATTAAGTTTCATGTCAGCAGCAAACCTGATGAGCACACACTAAACTCCATCACCTTTCAGATGACTGATAAGGTACTAACAAGACAAATCCCAGGATAAACCCACGTGGTACTCCCCTTGTTACCAACCTCAAAGGAGAGTAGTACCCACCACTATAATCCTCTGGGATTCATGATCCAACCACTTTTTACCCAATATATTTGTCCACAATTATAAACTGGTTTGGGTTGGAAGGGACCTTTAAAGATCAAGAAAACAATGTTGTATAATGCAATTAGATAAAAGTAATACACAAATCCAGAAAAACTTGTATTTCAGAAGCATCAGTATTTGTCTTCGAGGCATCTTATTGTCATATTAAGTGGACTTATTTTGGAAGGAAAGGTTCATCTACATAATTTCATTAGCATATAATGTTTTCTTCACCTTTACAAATCCTTTATTAAGAAACGATGGAGACAACTCAGCACTGAACAGTTTATAGTCCTTAACTGTGCCTCCTGGTAAGTAAGATTTCATTGTTTTCCTCTCAAGTTAAGAAACTCACAGCTGGTCCTTGGGGCTGAGGAGGTATTCCTGGTCTAACTCCCAGCAGGCCTAGAGGTCCTGGAGGACCATGAGAATATCCTCCATCTGATATTCTGCGACGGTCATCCCAGTGATGCTGCTCTTCCTCCATTCTCCTCCAGTACATGTCTTCTTCATATCGCCTGAAGTGCATGAAACAAAGCATTCTCTTTACATAGCTGTTAGTACTTCCAAACATTCTAAATGAATTCTTGGATGTCCTCACTAACTCATTTCTAGTAATTGTGTAAATACCAGGGAATTCCAGAGGGTAAGTAAAAAAGGAATGGCTTTTTGAAAGTGAGTCTGTTTATAGCAAAATAATTCTAGTAAGTCCACATTCCTCAGAGGGCTTGAAGACCAGCAAACGAAAATCCCAGTGAGTTAATGACAATTTAATTTAAAACAAGATAGTACAGAGTTCCCACATCATTCAAAAGAACTAACTACAAAAGCAGAGTTAGTTTTAATCCAACTTCAGCTTTGTCTCATTTACTGATAAAACAATGCATTACCTCATTTCCATCCTCCAGCGTTCTTCCTCTTCTCGCCTTCTCCAGTATTCTTCTTTCTGCATCTGTTTCCTCATCTTTTCTTCTTGAATTTTTCTTGCTCGAATACTGGGCTTTACTTCTACTTGTAAATCTGGGTTTACTTTTTTCTAGTTCAGAAAAAAAATTAATGAAATGCTGGTTTTCCTCGTCATCTCAAATATACAGAGTTTTTCCTGGAATGTTTAATACACACTACATGTCTACAATAAAATCAAGGGGAGTAAGATGCAGTTTTAGAACTACACTGAATGAGTAGTTGAAGAAAATTGTGTCCAGTATTTTAAAGAAATAACATATTACAAATAGCATGAATCCCCTCTTTACTTACATCAGGAACAAAGTAATTAAGATGAATATGTTACATGAAAGACCAAGTAATTTGCTGTTCATTCTGTAGCCAGGTGACTAATCTGTAGCCTGAAAAAACATTTTCTCTCAACTACTGTGTGCTTCTTGACACCCTAATTCCTGAAAGGTACCTCATACAGATGTATAATCATGAGTTACTGAACACATTTTTCTAGCAATTCTCTTTTTTCATCCCTTTCATGATTACATAGGCCCATTACATCTCCCAAGACCACAGTAGATTATTCTTACATTGTTTCATAATAATCAAAATGTCTATCAATATAGGTGGCTCTCCACTCATGACTGGAAAAAAAGCTCCAATGCTCATTTCTCAAATGTCTCCACAAAAGGTTTGTGTGGTCTATCCTGCCAAAAACATTAAGCACTATTCTATTACACTGCTTGAAATTAACGGTAAACAACATAAAAGAACCTACTGTTGCTTGCATATGTTGTACCATATTTTAATGTTGCAAAGGTTCCCAAAAGCATCATTAAAAATGTTTAAAAACAAAAAAAATCAAAATGCAGTTTCATAGTCTGCATTACTGCTTTGAAGACTATACTCTACCTTCTTTAATGTGGTGTTTACTCAGAGTACTTAATTTGGCTATTCTTTCAATGTAAGACTGTACAATTAGCTGACAATCTGATGGATTTTCAGATAGAAGCATAAACATTTCTACTAACCTTATACTGAAGTCTGTGCCGCCTCCCTTTTAAGTGCATCTCCTTGGCGTTTGGATCATTAAAACTGCATTCACAAAGTTTACAGTGAAAGCGGATCACCTTTCCTTCATCATTTCTTACCTGGAAAATAAAGTTTAACACAGCTGTTTTTGTGTGTTTTTGTTGTTGTTGTTGTTGCTGTTTTTGTTTTAAACCCAAAAATTATGTAAAAATGAATTTAATTCAGTGACACTGGATGTCTATTCATCTTAACACATACTAAAAAGTTCACACAGTAACTGAAAGAAGGCAAGCTTTCAGTTGTGCTCCATAATGAACCGAGTTCTTTTGTTGCAATAAGCACACAGCTTTAAACTTGAACCTGAACATATTGAGCTAAAATTAATAATAGCAAACCAAAAATAATGAATTTTTTTAAAAAAATAAAAAAAATTAAAAAATAAAAAAATAAAAATCAAATAATGAAAAATAATGAAAGATTTACATCAGATTCTGATCCTATTGACTTGATCCATGTCTCATACCACTAACGTGAAGAGTCCCTCACTCAGTTCAAAACATATACAATACAAAAATGTGAATATATGCACAAGCCTTTGCATCATTTTTGCATCAATACCTCCTCCACGTAGTCATGGCCCACTGGCTGTACATCACTTTGCAGGGCAGCAAGAGTCGCAGGAGTCACCGGTTCAGTTGCTGTGTCTGGTTTTACTTCCTGTGTTTGTACCATGGCAACAAGAGTTGTTTTAACACTTTCAGCTGATTTCATTTCTTCTAGTTTATTTCCTGTTGTCTGAAGCTTATTACCACCTACAAATTAAAACATTAAAAATTTTTAACTTCCATAAAATGCAAACATGATTACACATGATGTACAGACTGAATAGTTTATTTGCAAGTATCAATGTTCTGGCCAAAGCTTTATCAGTCTTCTAAAACTAGTTAAAACTTAAACATATTTAAAATATAAGTGTTGGGTTTTTTAATAAAAGTTTGAAAACATTCAAGTTTGTTTAAAGCACTTCATATTAACTTTCAATTTTAGAACAAAAACCTACTACATTACATAATTTTCATCATTCACTTGCATGCTTTTTCAAAAGAGATAGGACCAAAAGGGACAAAGACATTTTAATAATCTCTTTTCTCTTTTGTAAATGGATCAAAAAACATATTTGAAAACCATATAATTTGTGTATTAAAGGTACTATGCTCTCAATGTTGCAATTGCATAGGTTTTTCCTTTAAGAGGAGGACAGCTTATTTCAGAACATCTACTTCCCATCTCTGTATGTTTATCATACTATTTTCAAAAAGTTTCCAATTTACACTTCCACTGTTACAAGGATGTTTCAGCTGCCCAGTAATTAACTGGCTGTCTGCCACAGCAGACTAGGCTGTAAACTGAACTTAGGACCAACTGGACTATAAACTGCAATACTCCATCAGGTACTATGTAAGAAACCAAAACACTCCTATGAAGGAGGAAGAAGCCTCCAGGAAAAGTCAGGTGGAGACAACAGGAGAAAAAACAGAATCACAGAATCATCTAGGTTGGAAGAGACCTCCAAGATCACCGAGTCCAACCTCTGACCTAACACTAAGTCCTCCACTAAACCAAATCCCTAAGCTCTACATCTAAACGTCTTTTAAAGACCTGCAGGGATGGTGACTCAACCACTTCCCTGGGCAGCCCATTCCAATGCCTAACAACCCTTTTAGTAAAGAAGTTCTTCCTAATATCCAACCTAAACCTCCCCTGGCGCAACTTTAGCCCATTCCCCCTCATCCTGTCACCAGGCATGTGGGAGAATAGACCAACCCCCACCTCGCTACAGCCTCCTTTAAGGTACCTGTAGAGTGCAATAAGGTCGCCCCTGAGCCTCCTCTTCTCCAGGCTAAACAATCCCAGCTCCCTCAGCCGCTCCTCATAAGACTTGTTCTCCAGACCCCTCACCAGCTTCATTGCCCTTCTCTGGACTCGCTCAAGCACCTCCATGTCCTTCTTGTAGTGAGGGGCCCAAAACTGAACACAGTACTCGAGCTGTGGCCTCACCAGAGCCGAGTACAGGGGGACAATCACCTCCCTAGCCCTGCTGGCCACACTGTTTCTTATTACAAGCCAGGATGCTGTTGGCCTTCTTGGCCACCTGAGCACACTGCTGGCTCATATTCAGACAACTATCAACCAATACTCCCAGGGCCTTCTCTGCCAGGCAGCTTTCTAACCACTCATCTCCCAGCCTGTAGCGCTGCTTGGGGTTGTTGTGCCCCAGGTGCAGGACCCGGCACTTGGTCTTGTTGAACTTCATACCGTTGGCCTCGGCCCATCGGTCCAGCCGATCCAGATCCTCCTGCAGAGCCTTCCTACCCTCGAGCAGATCGACACATGCACCTAACTTCGTGTCGTCTGCAAACTTACTGAGGGTGCACTCGATCCCCTCGTCCAGATCATTGATAAAGCTGTTAAAGAGGACTGGGCCCAGTACAGAGCCCTGGGGGACTCCACTAGTGACCGGCCTCCAACTGGATTTGACTCCATTCACCACAACTCTTTGGGCCCAGCTACCCAGCCAGTTTCTAATCCAACAAAGAGTACACCAGTCCAAGCCATGAGCAGCCAGTTTCTTGAGGAGAATGCTGTGGGGAACAGTGTCAAAAGCCTTACTGAAGTCAAGGTAGACCACATCCACAGCCTTTCCCTCATCCACCAAGCGCATCACTTTGTCATAGGAGATCAGATTCGTCAAGCAGGACCTGCCTTTCCTAAACCCATGCTGACTGGGCCTGATCGCCTGCTTGCCCTGCAAGTGCCGTGTGATGACACTCGAGATAACCTGCTCCATGAGATTCCCTGGCACTGAGGTCAAACTAACAGGCCTATAGTTTCCCGGGTCAACCTTCTGGCCCTTCTTGTAGATGGGCATCACATTTGCTAGCCGCCAGTCGAGTGGGACCTCCCCTGATAGCCAGGACTGCTGATAAATGTTGGAAAGCAGCTTGGCCTGCTCTTCTGCCAGTTCTCTCAGTGCCCTCAGGTGGATCCCATCCAGCCCCATTGACTTGCACCATAAATTATGAAGCAGAACTTTTATACGCATTTTTATTTTCACCTATCAGTAATTACTCATGCATAGTTAATACATTTGTATTTGCTAAACTAAGATCTTCAAAAAATATATGGAATAGGTTAGGTTTCAAAATAAAGACTGACTTCTGTACTTGCCAACAAAGTTTATTTTTGGTGTAGATGTTTTCTTTACAGCTATATTAGCAGCAGCTGAAGATGTTTTGTTGTTGGACGCCGTGTTAAGTGGCGTGCTTGCCATGGGAGTAAGAATCTTCACTGCAGAGGACGCAACAGACGAGTTCACAGTACTGTTGCTAGTTGATATGTTTGAAGCAGATGCAGCTGGTTTCGAAGCAGATGTAGATGTTGAGGAAGTAGCCTGGGTAACCACGTTTGGTTCAGTTGAAGGAATGGGTTTGCCAAGTTTTGTGTGCAATTTTACTACCTATAAGAATAAACAGAAATTCATATTCTCTCCCTGGGACAACTAGAAAAAAATGAACTTGTTATAGATTATGGAGGCTGTAACACAAACAAATATAACATCAAAAAAATAAAAATAAAAAGTGATCTTGGCAAAAAAAGATGAACGTGTAGAAGTTTTTGTCATCTGTAAGAAGGAAATTGTTAATTGTCGTCTCAGATTGCTTATTTCCATCGCAAATTCAGTATTTACTCCAAAAGCTACACGGATGAGATAGCCGATAAACTGAAAGGTCAGTAAAACTGAAGGAGGAATGTTGCTCAAAATGTTTCCGTGTCACTGTTTTGCTGCCTGGTTGCTTTTTCTTCTCTTCAAAAAGCATAACACATTAAACTATTTTTTTGAAAGAGCTGACCATCACCTGAAAAAGGAATACAAGCAGTCCATAAAAACTAAACATGTAAAATGAAAGCTAAAGATTGGGAAAGATTTGAAAGTAGCAATAAAAAAAAATCTGCTAGACACACCTTTAATGCAAAAGTGTAGACAACAATAATACGCATACAACAGTATACATACACTTCTTGGGTTTTTGCTCTCTCTCTCTCTCTTTTTTTTTTCTTTTTTTTTTTTAAATAAATCTAATTTCCCCCATTGGAATATAGACTATAAATTCAAGTTTAAGCAACTCTTCAAAATGACTTCTGCAGTAGAATGCACAAGACCCTTCATAGTGTACCAAAGTAATAGATTCCTTTGAGATTTCAGTTTTACGCAGAGGACAACCTAAATTAGCAGTAGATAGTGACTATCTATAGAGAAAAGAAAGCTACATCCACATGTATGAAGATAACATACCACTCCATATACCTATCCAATTACTAGGGACCCCACAAAAAAAATAATGGCTCAACGTATTTATGCACTAGACATCTAAATTATATTTGTTCTTGCACTAACAAAAATCATATTGAAGAAACTTTTAAATGCATTGTGAGATTTATTTATTTTAATAGGAATTATGTTATTGATGCCACTTTGTACAGTGCTCTGGGTTAGAAAGGTAAGAGCTGTAAAAGCTGAATATTAATACTGTATTTATTACCGACATTAATCTTCCCCAAGTTACGAAGAAAATCTGTAATATATAAACACACACTACAGTGCTATTCTATTTACTATTGTATGGCCAAATTAATAGCACAGGTCACAGGGGTTCACAGCGAAGACCGAGTCTTCTTTCCAGAATACCTACATACCTGCACCCAGACAGTAGGGAAAACATGCTTATCCGAAGTATTCCAAATACACACTATGAAGTCTACTACTACAGTGCACTGTTCTGTGCTCCCATATACCAATTTTGTTTGCAAGAAATGCCAAGGTGTGATGCATAACTGTCCTGTTCCTTGGCACTGACTCAGCTTACAGCATTTCAAATCACACTGTGAACTTCACAGCACCAAGCAAGTAAGCTGACTACTGAGAAAAGTCTTGGAAAGAGTTACTGAAGACAAGCATGCTATTGCATGTCTTCACTGACTCTTTTCCCCACCTTAATCTACACATTCATGCTACAATTTCCATACTTTCCCTAATGCATCCCCTTCTTATTGATGCAGCGGCAGTATTTTTCCACTTTCCTCCTGACAATGCCCTTCTAATAGTAAGCTTAAAGTTACATTTGAAACAAAAAGCAGAAATAAACATATTAAGACAAAATTATTCAAACTACATTGTTTCTGCTTATTTTCTCCCCTCTGAGGGGAAAAATATACAACTGACTTGTGTAATAAGAACAAAGAAGGCTCTTACTTTCTGATGTTTTGCTCCACGGATATGGGCAGCATATGCATCTGCTCCTGTACAAGACACATCGCAAAGCTCACAGCGCAACTGATTCTGAGATCCACGAACAGATGTGCTGCTGTTATTGGTGTTCTGGGAAGCTTTTAATGCTGCTTCTTTCTTTTTGTGTTTCTGGCCTTCTAAGTGTTCTTTATAAGTCTGATTAAATAAATAATACACACAGTAAGCTACCTTTGTACTGCCTGTTCATCTTTCAAGTGAATACACGTAGAATAGACCATAACATAAAATACACGCTTTGTATAAGAACTACTTCCTACTTTGAACATTTATTTTATATGACATGCTCTAAGGCATAAACAGGCCACTTGTAAGAACAAGAAATTTTCTTCTCCACCACCAGAATTCCATTTTTAGAAGTAATACAACCTGGGTTCTCCTCCCCTACCTGCTCACTTCCTCAATCAAGTACAGTTCAAAAGATATTAATACTGAAAACTTGAGATGATCACAAAACTGTATCTCAGTTGCAGTTTCCTGCACTACTCTGAATTATTCTTGATTTTGAATTTTCCTCAACCTGCATGATGACATTAAGTGTATCCTGAGAGCTAAATATTTGATTCAAAAGAAGGTAGCACAAAAAGCTGTTGTGAAAATGAAATGCAGAAGTTGAGATTTGCTCCTATACCATCACTGACAACCTAGAGACAGGGTGGGAAATAATGACACTTACTTAAAGAACTGTGTAAAGAACACACACAGATACTACATGAATTGATATCTACATTTTACACACTTGTACCCACTGTGAAACTAAACTGGGATGACAGAATACCATGAAAAATAAATTTTCAGGCTTACCATTTACAAAATTTATATGATTGAGTAGTTTTGAAAAAAAGTGTTTTCTAAGAAGTTTGCTATGCTAAAAAAAAAAAAAAAGAATCAAATTCATAGTTTATAATACTTCTGGAGTTCAAAGTATTGTTGAAGCTTCTCTGTACAAGCTAACAGGATGTATCTTTTGTATTCACATAGTAACTCTATAATAGCACACACTTTCATTTAATTATTCCTTTAATAAAACTGCAGAATCGGGTCCTAAAAATTTAACAAGTATTCTAAAAGGGGTCTTTTTTTTTTCTAAAGAAATTATGACAAAAACATATAGCAGAATATTACATAATACAAGTACCTGTGGTCCAGCACAGCTGATCTTACAAACATCACAGTAGTGGATCTGGGGTGGTTTGGGAGGTTGTTTTGCTTTCAGTTGCTTATTTTGGAATGGTACCTTTTTTGTAAAGGTGGTCCCTGTCCAAGCAGCTGTTGCAGCAGCAGCAGCAGCTGCCACCGCCTGTTTCTGTTGCTGCTGCTGCTGCTGGTAATAGGACGATGCAGCTGAATACACGGCAGCTTCATAGCCAGAATAAGAGGTACCTCAAAGATCAAAATAAAATATTGCATCACTGTATAGTACATCATGTATCAATTACACAACACACTACTTACAAGCAGATGAGAAACAGAGGTGGGGGGCAGGATATAAACAATTTATTGATATCTTGTAACATAGTCCAAGCTTTTATTGATGTTTCACGGTACACAAATATATAGCATACCACTTGTATCTTTTTTTTTTTTTGGACATTTTCGCAGACACATAATTATGTTGCTGGATATATCAAAGCATCCCTAAAGAATATGTGAAAGTTCCTGGTACATCTGGCAAGACTGATTCATAGAATCATTAAGGTTGGAAAAGACCTCCAAGATCATCTGGTTGAACCATCCCCCTACTACCAAATGTCACCCACTAAACTGTGAAATGTGTTAATTTGATTCGTGTCAGTATGGAACAATGCTAGGGCCACATGATGAAATATAACCTTCTAACAAAGAAAAAGAGTGATTAGTGTACATAGTTCTTGTATCATGAGAAGGAAGGGTCCAGCAATTCGTGTAAATAGAGGGTTTGGAGGACAAACATTGAGACTCGGGTCTGGGAGATAAGAACCAAGGAGTTTTTAGAAAACTGCTGACTTTTGCATGGGACCCTCTGCAAGCCTCGGATATCCGAAAAAGATACCATCAAATAAGGAGGAAGGGGGGAGTTGAAGGACAAAGCCTGGGAGGAAGACTACGAGCCTTCAGCACAAGAGACCCCCAGAGAGACCACCACAGACTGATACACATGCGTCTGGGAGAAATTTTGGACTCCGGAAACTAATTATACTAACCCTGCCTTTTCTAGGACTAGTGATGAATATGCATTAGTCTAGGAGCATAAAAACCAGCTGATGTAACAGGTGTGAGTCCTGGTGGAGCAGAGACTCCTGGCGCACCCAGCGCTGTTTACTTGCCTCTATTCATTTAATAAATTGCAAACTTTGATTGAAATCCTATTTGAGACCCAATTATTTATCACAATTGGTGGCTCGTCCGGGATGGTCTTGGTTCCTGAATTCTGACTTGATCCAGGAGGTGCGCCCCACCATTCGGTGGCTCCTGTTTGAGTTGGGTCGGGACTAATGCCATCTCGAACCTGGATAAAGGCAAGCAAAGAATTTGATCTTTTATAAGCTCCCTTGCTGGCTGCAGCATTATGTTTTGCCCATAATTCTGCACACAAAGATCCGAACGAAGACGACAGAGTCGTGAGTATTTAAAGCGTATACCATTCGGTTGGGTGGGATTCGGTTGCCTGTGTGTGTAAGAGTGTGACTGAGACGGAACCTAGTTCCAAAGCGAGTGCGGAGGTCTTCTAACCACGGTTCCAATCTCCCACGAGGGACTTGGCCGGTGAAGGACCGAAGTTATTCCTATAGGATTTGTGGGTGGGTGATAGGTCCTAACCCCCCTGCAAGACACTCTTACTGGGTAACCAAGGGCTGTAGGAATTGCCACAGTAAAATTCCTAGATGGGTCAGACAAAATTGAAGACCCGGGACCAGAGAAAAGGGAGCAAATTACCAAACATACCACCAGAAAGTCCATTAGGAATAATGACTACAAATTGGAATGATA
Source organism: Nettapus auritus (assembly GCA_011076525.1). Lineage (NCBI taxonomy): Eukaryota > Metazoa > Chordata > Aves > Anseriformes > Anatidae > Nettapus > Nettapus auritus. The sequence goes on along the minus strand of MU016687.1, from coordinate 63,360 downwards.
GGGGCCCCAGAAAAGGAAAAAGTAAACTACAAATGATTGTACTGTATGTAAATGATGATTCATACATTTCATCAATTGTATGGTAAAATGGCCAAAGGAGCCTTTAAGACCACGTCTTTTGGCCTGTTTTCGGATCCTTTGAAGACTGGATTTGCCAGGCCTTAAATATACATGTTAATTCAAAGGAACCTTTTAGTCAGGAGGAAAGTGATTATGCAGAGTTATGGATCAGGACTTCACGTCCTTTTCCAGCCTCAATATTTACACTAAGAGCACATGAGAAGAAAAAGAAGGAAACTAGAAAAGTTGGAAGACTGGTAAGAGAGAGGATTAGAAGAATTACTTAGGGAAGCACAGAAAGTGTATGTCAGGAGAGATGAGGAGAAACAGAAAGTAAAAACCAAGAAGTGTGGCGGCAGTAAGAGAAAGTCAGAAAAAAATGACATCTGGAAAAAGAAGGGAAAAAGGAGCAGAGAAAACCCCTAGGGGACAGCCTTATCAAGAGAGATTCACAACTCCTGTCTGTTACTATTGCAACAAGGAGGGGCACGTTCAGAAGAACTGTCGTAAGAGGGAACAAGATGAGAAAATACTCAAAGAGGAATAGGGGTGTCAGGGGCTATATTTCCTGGGGACTTCAACATCAACGGAGCCCTTGATAAAACTATTAATTGGTCCCCATAAAGAAGAAGTCTTATTCTTAGAGGACACGGGCTGAAAAATCCACTATTCAAAAACTTCCAAAAGGAATAGAAAAAGGGAAAAGTTATGTATCAATAGCAAGGGCAAAAGGAGAACCTTTTAAAGTACCTGTCTTGAAAGATATAGAAATAGAAACAGAGAAGAAAATTTGTTTTAATGACTTACTTTTGCTCCCTGAAGCGGAGTACAATTTATTAGGAAGGGATTTGATTTTGAGATTAAATTTGAACATTCATCACCAAGGGGACAAGTTGCAGATTAAATTATACACTTTAACACAAAAAGATGAGGAAGCCATTAACCCTTCTGTATGGTATAAGGAAGGGGAAATTGGAAAGATAGAAATGGCCCCCATAAACGTTCAAATAACAGATCCACATCGTCCAATTAGAGTCAAACAATACCCTATACCAATGGAGGGTCGAAAAGGATTAAAGCCTGTAGTTGACAGACTTCTGAAGAAAGGAACTTTAGAACCATGTATGTCACCTCATAATACACCCATCCTCCCCGTAAAGAAATCGGATAGGTCACACAGGATGGTACAGGACCTAAGACCTGTCAATCAGCGAACAATCACTAAATTCCCTGTGGTGGCAAATCCCTATACTTTACTGAGTCAGATATCTCCCAAACATAATTGGTATAGTGTAGTAGATTTGAAAGATGCCTTTTGGGCCTGCCCTCTGGATGAGGGATCCAGAGATTATTTCGCCTTTGAAGGGGAGGATCCCAAAACGGGAGGAAAACAATTAAGATGGACTGTGCTACCACAGGGGTTTACAGAGTCACCAAACCTATTTGGACAAACTTTAGAGAAGATCTTACAAGATTTCACATTACCCAAGGAAGTAAAATTATCGCAATATGTGGACGATCTATTAGTAGCAGGAGAAACTGAAGAAGGAACCCAAGAACCGCTTTGAGTAAACTCGTGGGTCACTCGTGCAACTGCCGAATCTCACGTTTGTTACAGATAACTCCGGGTTAGGCCGTGAGAGTGTGGTAATAGCCTTGTCGGTATTGTCTGATGCAACGGGAAATAATTGATGCTCAGACCTTCCCCTCAGTGAGTGAAATCTATAGATACTTTGACGGGGATGCCAGGAGTGAGCCTATTTGAATGTGTTTTTCCTCTTTAGTGTACATGCTTAATTCAGTTGTTGGGTGAAAGTGCTCTGTACCACAGAGGAGGTGGTCAGCAACTGATAAAGTCAGGCTAGAATTGTAACAAAGCTACTTTTTATATCTTTAAATAATAATAAAAAGTTATGCCTGAGAAACAACATCTATCTCTGCAGTTAAGTAACAGAGTATTAAAGGTAATTTGAATCTCTAATTACTTTTAGATATAGAAAAGATTAAGTTCTTGGGAGGAGTACAAGTTACTGAACTTTTTGCAACTTTTGCAGACAACATGAGCATTTTCATCTTTTCTGTGTTACAGAGATATCCTTAAACCCAGTGTCATTTTCCTTTGGAAAAAAAAAAAAAAAAAAGGAATGTCTGTTTAAGGACTGTGAAATCAGAAGCAGAAGCTACTACTACCTGGATGAGAAGAGCATTTCTTAAATCATTGTCTGGGTTTTTCTATAGCCCTCCCCCCATCTCTTGTTGCATGTTTTCTGTTGTGTAATGGTACATAATTCTACTCAAACTCAGTCAGCTTTTTAGCAAAAATTGAACCAATTGAATGTCTTGCTTTCTTAAAACAGTTCTTTTGGAACCAGATTTATTGTTCAAGATCCAAAATGAAAAGGAAGACAAATTATGTAGAGAAAGGCAAAAAAAACGAATACAAAAGATAGAACTGCTAGTGCTATCATTACATTCGACTTCAGTGATTTAAATTGTTTTAATGCAAAGCTATTTGTCTGCTAAAACCTCTGCAGCACACCCTAGATATGCACTCCTTGACTTCTAGTATCAAAGCTGAATCAATCAAGGAAACTGGGTTTTCATACCTTTGAGACACTTTTCCCATAAGCTTTTTACATCTACTGTTTCAACTATTTAATCCTCTGATCAGGCTCTCTTTCAAGGAAGTCCCTTTAAAATCCCTTTTTAAACAGAAAACCAAAAAAATTTCAAGGTAGCTATAACATGCCAGTTGATCACCATCTGGCCATAAACTTGAAGTTTCTTTTCACCTTTAACTAGGTTCTAAATTCTAATGTTTAAAGGAAAGTGTTTTGTTTTTCTTGTTTGTTTGTTTTTTAGCACCCATTCTCCTCCCATTTTGGGCCAACAGAACCCAAAATTACAAGATTTATATTGGATTGGTTCTCCCTGTTGTTTGATAGCATCATGCTATCTTCCAATTTCCCTGGGTTTTATTTGTGTATGTCTCTGCCTTTTTTTCTATTCCCCTATCTTTTCTCTCCAAAACTTACAGCAAGTCACAAAACACCACATACATAGCCATACTAATACTTACTATATTTTCACATGTAACAAAATAGGCATACTTAAGCATCAAAACTCTTAATAAATCATTATACTGGCAAAACATTTTGATGCAACTGGTTGATACTTCTCAGTAGACTGATGCAACTGAACACAAACATTTTGATATTTAAATCCTGTAGTCTTCCGTGACAAAGATCCCAGCAGCATAACACACAAAACTCTTACCAGAGTAAGTAACCGCTGTTGTACTGTACGTTGCACTTTGAGTATAGGATGGAACAACAGTAGCTGCAGCTGCTACTGGCTGTACAGTAGAGGATACTGGATATATAGAAAATGTAGTTGTTGCTGGACTTGGGGTTGCAGGTTTTATAGCCGTCACTTGTCGCGTTTGTTGGGCTTGAGTATACTGAGCTGCCCCTTGACTATATCCTGCTTTCTGAGCTAATGAGGATAGAAAACAGAAGTATACAAACATAGGCTTTAGTTGAATGAAGTGTAAACCATATTAAGTAATGCTTAATGATACCTAATAACATTCTGGGAATTAAACATAACAAGGAGAGGGTTTTTTTGGTTGGTTCCTTTATTAGTATTATTTTAACAGTCATGGTTATGCATTGTGTAATTGCGTAAAAAACACACAACTGTGTAATTATTTCTCAGGTCACATTAGTAAGCCTCAGATTTTTTTTTTTCCCCAGCTACACTGCCGTGTTCTCAATCTTCAAATTCAGTTTTTACCAGAATACACTAAGCTAAAGAACATCTAAACCTTCATATTACTTCTCATTAATATAAAGAAACTTGCACGCTTTGTAGCAGTCATGATATCAATAATTAAATAACTACAAACATCATTAAGTAACCGCAGAATTACAAATAAAGTCTAACCAAATTATCACCTGAATCCACCACTATTTGCACATAGTTCAGCAAACTTTCTAGACAAATCAGCAAAACGTTTGCCTAGAAGTATGTTTTGTGTACATTTAATAACAATCCAAAATTCAAAGATAGTTACAGCAATGTCCAGCTATCCAAAGAAAGTTACAGCAATAACATTCAAGTTCTAAATGCAGCATATTCTTCTACACGTTATCAAGGATTACATGAGAAAACTAAAATCTGGGTAACGTGATATGTTCAAAGACATATTTTTAAGGTATTAATGTAGCACCCACACTGTATAATGACAGGAGTTGGAAGCATGCAACCCACCTGTCTGGTAGTATGATTCAGCTACTGAAGGCTGAGGCTGGGCAGCAGCCACAGCAGTTGCTGTTGGCTGTTGATAGTATTGTTTGCTGTCATAAGCTACAGCTGGGGCAGTAGATCGAACATAAGAATAGGAATCCTAAAAATTTTTAAAGAAGAAAACAGTGATTTTCTCCTTAAAATAGGTACCTGGAGTAATAGAGCTCATTACCAGAGTCAAAAAATAAAAGCAATGTATTTCCTTCTAGTCTACACTAAAGGAGATAGGTTTTTTTAAAATTATTTATGGAGACAATATACATAGATATATATATATATGCATTAAATAAATTAAATGTTTACAAATACTTCTGGACAGAATACAAACCTCGTAGTCTTTTTCAGACTTTATATAGAAATTAACCTCACTTAATTATATCTATTTCCCTTCCGAACTATTTTTGTAACTGAAAAGCAACTACTTTCATTAGTTTTTCATAGGAACTATATCAAATTCCTTAAAAATCCATTCATTAAAAATGGTTATAATCATTTTCTTGGTTATATTTGTTAGAGTGTGTAAGTGACACTTTCAAAGCCTTCTTCATTTTTTGACATATCAGCTGTTCCGTTAGGGAACCATATCTAGTCTACAAGAGTAAGGCAAGTAGCCCATTCAATACAGCCAGAACTCAGAAGATGGCTAGTAAGCTTAGAAGAGGTGAGCCTAGAAACCACTACGTATGTATACATATTTTCTCATCCATACCATATTTACAGTAAAGTGTGACTAGCTGACCAACTGATGGGCAGCAGGGCATGAGCTACATTAGTTGAAGTCTACTGACGTGAAGTTTTCTTTAGTTTATGGTACTCTCTTTTCTGTCTGAATACATCGAGTAACTGACTACCTTAATGACGTTGTGAATATACACACAACTGGAAGGACTCCTAGGTTACAATTCATTACCATATGTAACAAATTCTAAAAGCTGCACAAAAGAACTGATAACCTAAAGCAACAGTGGTTTCCTTTAAACAAAGGAAACCACTAATTAGAATCTATATAATGCCTTGATAATTTTACAATATATTAAGGAAATATTGCAAGGGACATAATTTTTCAATGTCTTCTGTCTCACTAGTAAACGCAAATTTTAAATATGAGCCATGCCACAAAATTTATGTAATTCTTGTGCATAAACACACCAGCCTAGAGATATCCACTGAAGGCTTGGACTAACAAATGCTAATGTAGAAAAAAAAGCTGTTAAAAAATGCAAATAAAGCTCACATTCCCAATAGAAAACTACCTGGTCATGTAAAACCCCTCCTCTTTCTGCATCTAAACTGACTGAAACCAACGGGCTAGGATTGCTGATGTGCATATACACCTGTATTATGTGAATCTAGACAGACAGGAAAAACTGCAACTTCTGACTCTTCTAAAATCTGAACAGGAATAAAGACATATGTTAGAAAGTCCCAAGATTACCCCTACAGACTGAAATCTTCCAGCTGCAAAATCAATGTAGCACTCTGATATATACTGCAAGTTTACTTACTCATGATCTGAGAAGGAATACAGTCCATTAACAGGATGCTGTCATACTATGTTTAAACTGTCTGAAGTACCAACAAATCTCTCTCCAAACAGGCCTCTTCCTTTTAACATACAAATTTTAAAACCATTAAGCAGAAGATTTTTTTTAAACATACCTGGTAATTCTGCGTAGTGACAGGAGGTGGTGGTGGTGGTGGAGCTTCTTGTTGCCTCTGTGTATAACCATAATCTGTAGCTGTGTGCGCTGTAGGGTAGCCTCCATATGCAGCAGCTGTTGCAGCAGCTGCAACAGCTACTGGAGCAGGCCTAGCTACTGCAACCGTAGCTGCTGCTGGGGCATAGGCTGCAGTAACCGTGTGTGCAGCGACTGGGGCCTGGTGGACAGTGTAGCTAGCAACTGTAGTTGGATGGGAATAGGCTACACCCGACGCTGGCTGCTGGCTACATGGAAAAAAGTAAATAATTCAGTTAATTCAACATATTAAGCTAATGCATAAACACTTCAAAATCCTGGATTTCATTACTATTTGTCTGTTCTACAAAGTAGGAATGGCTATCTACCTGTGTATATGCTTCAATAGCTAGTATTAACCTCTCTTCTACTCACATTAAAAAAAAAAAACTCATTTTGAACTTTCTGTGGATATAGAAATATCAAGTGGCTAATGACTTTCTTCTTAGAGAGGGTTTGTGGGTTGGTGTTGGTTTTGTGTGTTCCCCCCCCCCCCCAAAGCAGTGGAACAGAAGTCTTTCATTCAATGTTTTAAACTATTATCTTTTCATGTCCGACAAGCTTGTAAGTGCTTCATTAGTTCTTCAATAAAAACACCTGACAAATTAGGAAAAATACTACTTTTCTATAACAGCTCATTATTGACCTGCCCTTGCATTATGTTTTTCAGTAAACTATATTAAAGCTATGAGCTTGTAAATACTTCCATGAAAATTAGCTCAGAACTCTTAAAGTTAAAGCAGAGACACTATAAAAACGTACTGTTGATACCAAGCTTTTCCCACAAAAGTTTACAATTATAAAATACTGGCCCCACTTGAACAGAAATCCACTGCCTCGCCATATGAAGGATCATCAAAAGACAGCCAGATTAAGCAAGAAGACTTCCACCAGAGCTCTGGCAATCTTCCAGGCACATGCTGAGACTAACATGCCTTTCTAAAATTTGCAGGTAGGACATTAATACGTTGCTATTTACTAAGAACAAGTCATCACTAACAATAGAAACAGAAAATTAATAATGGGTTTAATTATTTGAACAGAAACAAATGTTATTGTCCTATTTCAATCCCTACCCATGCATTATGATTAAAAGCTTACAGTAGCTGTTTTGATTTTTTGAACAAATAGTGAACTGAGCTAAATATCACTATGTAGAACAATTATATGAAATGGGGATTCAGTGATTATTCTGATTTTTTTCCATACATTTCCAGCACTGCTGTTCAATAATATTTAAGAATCATTATAAGGTTCTACAACTGCATAGAACTATTAAAAAAAATAATTCAAACCCAATTTTGTGTCTGTTGAGGAGATAGTATACACTATTTTAAAGAAAACAGAAATTATATCTTACTTGAAAGAAACATACACAATGGCACAGCGGAATTGCAGCATGGTTATGCTCAAAACCAAAAGGAACAAGAAGTCACAATAGCTTTTCCGAAAGACAGCAATATTATCTCTGACATAACTACCAGAAATAAAGAACCTTTTTGCTGTAGATATTTTTGCTAAAAATATTTCCATAACTCCATTGCATTTAGTAATTAAAAATAAAATTTGTAATTTCATTACAGCAGAACACATTGACTTTAACATATCAAAAAGCCATTTTTATGGCAGAAACACAGAGAAAGTTTTATTACTACTGGACTTCCATGTCTGGACTCTACCTTCTTCCCACCATAGTCCCCTGATATTTCATTGCTTAAAAGACCATTTACATTACATCCAAGCTCAACTCAGTTGTGAGTTGTACTCATGATTATATTACACTAAGAAGCTGAAAATAAAATGTAACATTGGAAGGATAAGACCTAAAATACTTTGGTGTAGCTCAAGTCACTGCTTGAAACAATTCCTCCTACTTGATCTATATAGGTAGTGCCTTTGTTTTGTCAGCTTAGGGTCAGAAATCAGACCGTCAGAAAACTCACTAAAACTATTTTATGATGGTAAAAGTGAATGAATCTATAAAATTAGGCTGCATTATTTACATACCTAACAGCACAGAAGTGTAAAATATTCACAAGTTCTAAGGTAATTCACAGTATCACATGCATCTACTCAAAATATATTGCACTGAGAAAACAGGAAGCCTTATTTTCACTTGGATTGCAAGTGAACTCATCAACACAATACTGCCAACAAAGGGACAGTCTTGCTCCACCCTATCCTCATTTTCACTCTTCCCTCCTCCCATATATCAAATCTGGCCATGATATCCTATTCCATCCCTTGGGCTAGCTCTGCTATTAGTTGAGCTACTAATTTAACTCAATCTAGCAGAAAAGTACAAGATTTATTTTTTTTTTGCTTGACCCATTTTTTTACATGGTAGAACTGTTAGAAACATTGGAGTTCACAAAACAGTCTGACTGCCAGATTGTGATGGTACTATTAACAAGATTCTGCTCAGTCTCATTTCTTCTTTGCTATTTTTGTATTAAATTTCCTTATCATGGTATAGAATGAACAGCCCCAATCATTTGATTTCTAAGACTTAGTTCTATTACCATTTCCACTTTAGCAAAGTGCTCCTCTTGCTTCTGCAACATCATGAAGAGCTAGTGATTCAGTTTGCAAGATTACAAGAAAAATATTCTAGAACTGCCTGCTTCTTCCTTTTTGAAAGAACTACTCATTATGTTACAGAAATTCACAACATCTTTTCCAAATGTATGGGCTTCCTTTTTCTCCCATTTTCTTTCCAAAAACCTTTTAACATTAAGATGACCAGACACTTCCATGTAATTAATTTATATCTAAAGGTTTTTGTGCCAACTTTGTCAATTAACTTACAAGAGGTTTTATCCTTGTTCAGTGACAAGCAATCATCACACAACTTACCTCCTCTCAGACTATTCGGCCAGACTCCCTCTGTTCCACCAATCTTTCTTGCAGTGCATCTTTGCACCTATTTACTACCTACTCGTCTTTTATGACTGTGGACAGCCACAACTGTCAATTCAGATGAAGGTTCAGCTGTACTATCCAGTGCTTTCTTTCCAGTCTGGTTTCCTCAGAACAGCTTCTTGTAAAGCTTATGTATTAACAATACTTTCTTTGCATCAAATACTAAGACATGCCATACTAAAATAAGAATCAAGACCAATCTCTGGATAACTCCAATGTAATTGTTCCTATTTGATGATCACTCTTTGTGGAGGAATGGTTAACTGAGATAGGTCACGTTGACATGAAAAAGCTGGGAATTCACGAGCTAGACAATTATCGTACACAGCTGGTGTGAACTAATTAAAGACAAGGACACGGTTTCCTTATCTGTCTGGGAAAGTACTGAAGGGGGGACTGCAACTGCGGTCTAAGGAATGAGGAACTAGCTGACAAGATAAGGAAGTAGGATAACCAATCATGAGCTTAGCTTTTGCAATATTCATGAGCTAATTACTTCTAGAGTGTTTAAAAGGCAACTGAGCTATCCAATAAATCGAAGCTTGCTGATCACTCATATTGAGCGTCTGTGTCTTCCTTCCGTCGGTTCCTCCCGGAGGATTGCTCCGACAAATGGCGCCCGAGCAGGGACCCTGGTGGACGGGGACTCTGCTACAGTAATCCGAACTTGGGAATCGACGGAACATCAGGAACAGCTGGTCCTGCTGCGACGTTAAAGGCGACGAGACAAAAAAGGGGGTCCGTGCGCCAGAACCGCAGAGGAGGCGGAAAAGACAAAAAAGGGGGTCCGCGCCCGGGACGAGAAGGGGTCCTGCCAGAAAGTTACACCGCAGGTCTTGCAAAGGTTGCAACGGTACGTGAGTAACCATGGAGCGACAAGCGGCTTATGATTTGCTCAAGTGCTGTTTAGAAAAGCGGAGCACCCAGGGTATAGATTGTAAGAAAGAACTACCAGAGCTATTGGCATATGGGGTAGCCAAGGGTTGTTTTAGTAACTCTGATACAATCTTTGAACAAACAGAATGGCGTAAATTTGAGGAGGGGGATTGCCCATTGCCGCCCTCTGTAAGAACACTGAAAATTCCCCAAGGAACTACGGGAAATTGGGAAATGCCTCTACCACCTGTATCAGAAAAAGAATTTCTCTCTGTGAGAGCATATTTAAGACAAAAAAAAAAAAAAACTAAAAAACAAAAAACAAAACAACTGCTGCGCCACTCAGCAACTGGGAGGTGGAAGACCCCTGCCGGAGCAGATTCCGGGCCGGACCTGCAGTCCGTGGAGAGGAGACCACGCAGGAGCAGGTGACCCGACAATTGCTGCTGCCTGTGGACAGCCCACGCTGGATCAGTTTGGCAAGGACTGCATCCCGTAGGTGGGACCCCACAGCACAGGGGACAAGAGTGACCGAGAAGGAGCGGCAGAGAAGAAGTGCTATAGACTGACCATAACCCCCATTCCCCCGTTCCCCTGCGCCGCTCAGGGGGAGGAGGTGGAAGAGGGTGGATGGGGGGGAAGGTGCTTTTGGTTTCTTTCCTTTGTTTCTCACTTCTCTAGCTTGTTAGTAATAAGCAATAAATCTTACTTTCTCTCTATGCTGAGTCTGTTTTGCCCGTCACGATAATTATTGCGCGACCTCCGAGTCCTTATCTCAACCCTTGAGCCCCTGTCATCGTATTTTCTCCTCGCTCCTCTATGAGGAGGGGGAGTGAGAGCGGTTGTGGAGGAACTCGGCTGCCCACCCGAGTAAAACCACCACAATCCTTTTGGCTCGAGGAATTTGAGATAAGGATGATAGTTGAGAGAGGAAACGGGCAAAACACGGACTGGATGATTGTTACAAATGTAATATTGTGAAAGAATATATTTCATGTCAGTGTGGTGAAGGGACGAGGGGTGGTGTGTAAATTGTCCATCTCGTCGGTGTTGTGATGATGTTGTGTTTATTTTAGTGTGGGGAATTCTTTTTCTTTTTAACCTAAGTTTGTGAAGATTGTGATGATTGTAAAGTGAGAGAATATTGTGATTATTCTTAAATGTGCTTTTCGGACTGTGGTGGGTTTACGTGGCAAGGTTTTGGTAGGAGGGGGGCCATAGGGGTGGCTTCTGTGAGAAGGATCTAGAAGCTGTCCCATGTTTGGTAAGGGCCCCACTGCTGACCAGAGCTGAGCCAATAAGCGATGTTATTTTGCGCCTCTGTGAGAGTGTTGTTTTAACCTTTCTGATCATGGACAATCAGTACATGAACAACTAAAATGGCTAAAGGATCACACTCAAAAGATTAAGGTAGAAGATAGTTGGTTTGACGATCTGTTTTGAAAAATGTTCGGAAACATAGGTGGTTGGGTTCTGAGTTTGATTAAGGAAGGATTGCGTATTTTACTTGTACTTATATTAATTCTGATTGCAGCAAGAGTGATTTTCGGATGTCTAACACAAAAATTAGAACAACCAACTGAGAAGGTGTTTTTAGTCCAAAATAAAAACGGGGGAATTGTGGAGGAATGGTTAACTGAGATAGGACACATTGACATGAAAAAGCTGGGAATTCACAAGCTAGACAATTATCGTACACAGCTGGTGTGAACTAATTAAAGACAAGGACACGGTTTCCTTATCTGTCTGGGAAAGTACTGAAGGGGGGACTGCAACTGCGGTCTAAGGAATGAGGAACTAGCTGACAAGATAAGGAAGTAGGATAACCAATCATGAGCTTAGCTTTTGCAATATTCATGAGCTAATTACTTCTAGAGTGTTTAAAAGGCAACTGAGCTATCCAATAAATCGAAGCTTGCTGATCACTCATATTGAGCGTCTGTGTCTTCCTTCCGTCGGTTCCTCCCGGAGGATTGCTCCGACAACTCTTCTAATTATAATAACCACCTCTACAATTATTTTATTAATCTCTACATTAAATAATAATTTTCCATACTGCACCTCATCAAGTATTTCAACTTAGTCCCACCAAACAAGACCAAAAACTTAGGCATGTGATCAAGTTATTAGAGGAATGAATGAATACAATGAATATGTAAGCTGAGCTATGGTTTAAAAACGTTCTCCAACACAACAAAGAAAGCAATTCAGTTTAGCTTAATCATCCAACACAGTGGGAAAAGGTTGAACTAAATTCCTCTGGATATTCTATGAGCCAAGAACATGCAAACAATTACTGCAGCAAAGCTAACACAAACTAATTAAATGCCAGTTTTCTGTGTGGGTCAATTCTTTTATTCCCCAAAATAAATTCTGATGTCCTTATAAGCATCTCTGAATTTGGAGTTCCAGCTCTCTTCATATCAAAAGCTACTGAGACCAACTGGCTTCACTAAACAGGCAAAACTTACACAATAATTTAGGTTGAAACAAACCTTTGGAGGTCATCCGTTCTAATCCTATGCTCAAAGCCCAGCTAATTTTGAAGTTAGTTTATGTTTCTTGGGGTTTTCTTCAGTCACTTTCGGATTACCTCCATGAAAGCAAAAGAGTTCTAGATGAATGTTTACTTAAAGTAAATCCAGCTTGTGGCCACTCAACTCAAGGCAATTTCATATTACAATTCTTAGCGTTTTAGCTTACTATCAGATGAAAATCAAAACAAACATAATTATTTGATTTAAGTTATTAGTAAAGGACTTGGCAGCTTCAAATTGTACTTTTGATGCATTGGTCTAGAAATACCTCATCTGCTAGAGATTTTCATTCAAAAAATATTTTTGATTCACGCCAACCTATTTCTTTAGCTGATCATAATAGCAACAGTACTTTCCTACAAAGCTCGCTTCAATTTCTCTCTTCTAGGAAAGATGCACATTAATCAATAAGGATCTTCCAGTTCTAATTTCACTGTATTTTCACTATCAGAATTATATTAGATATTAGATATATAACTAGAATATAATTAGAATTAGATATTAGACAGCCAGTTTACAGTCTACACGTTGCACTAAAGTCTTCTGCTCCAGGTTCCATAGATGTTTCAGTCAACTTAAAAAGGCCATTTCTAGCACCATACCTCCTAATTTGTCTTTCCCTACCTGCCCTAAACCACTACCATGCATATGCCTATTTCCCCATGCTCTTTGCTTCATCCTGCCAAAAAAAACTTGCTTCTTTGCAAGTTTTACATCTCGTTGAATACCTAGCTTGCTCTTATCTTCCATAACCTAAGAAACCTTGAGATTGAGAATTAAGTCTTTATTCACAATTATTGGACTACAGTGCATGAGAAAAGTATTTTTTGTAAAAGAATTGTTGACAATCTTTGAAGAACACCTATACTAGTTTTTACTGACATTAATGATGGAAAATACTAATCAAATCTTTTTAATGCATTAATATCAGTAAAAATGCCACATATGAAATATCATCATGATACTAAACCTCCTAAACCTGGGGGGGGAAGGTGAAGGGATGTACTGTCTTGTACTGTCTTGCAACCTTGCAGAATTCATCCCAAAGGCCACTGCAAAAATTAGCCTTGCCCGTATTGTTGTCTGCTGTATGAAAATTCTTCCACCAAGTGAAATAAAGTATTCCCAAGACAGATGTGTTTTGCTTTTATACACTGTAAGCTGGACTTAAGACTGTGAATGTAACTGCAGTGTTAGTATCAGCATTTGGTATTGTGTATACTCAGAACCGTGGTTCTCAACCAGTGTAACACATAGAAATCTTTTTTCCCCTTTGCAATTTTTAAGTCATAAAATCCCAAAATGGCTAAGGTTGGAAGGGAACTCTGGAGGGCATCTGGTCCAACCCCCTGCCCAAGCAGGGACACCCAGAACCACGTCCAGGTGGGAAGATCTCCAAGGAGAGAAAATCTACAACTTCTCTGGGCAACCTGTCCCAGTGCTCTGTCACTCACACAACACAGAAGTGCTTCCTGATGCTCAGAGGGAACCTCCTGTGCTCCAGTTTGTGCCCATTGCCTCTTGTCCTGGCACTGGGTGCAACTAAAAAGAACCTGACTCCATCCCCCTACAAAGGGAGGTATTTCTAGACATTGATGAGATCCCCCTGAACCTCCTCTTCTCCAGGCTGAGCAATCACAGCTCTCTCAGGTTCTCCTCATAGGAGAGGTGCTGCAGTCCCTTCATTATCTCAGTGGCCCACTACGTGGCACTCCATTGGACTCTTTCCAATATGCCCATGCCTCTCTTGTACTGAGGAGTACAGAACCAGATACAGTACTCAGGTTGTAGCCACACCTACACTGAGTAGAAGGGAAGGATCACATCTCTTGACCTGCTGGCAACACTTAGCCTAATACAGCCAAGAATCTCATTAGCCTTCTTCACAGCAAGGGCACATTGCTGACTCATGTTCAACTTGGTGTCCACCAGGACCCCTAGCTCCTTTTTTGAAGAGCTGGCCCCCAGCATGTACTAGTGCCTGGGGTTGCTCCTCCCCAGGTGCAGGACTTGGTGCTTCTCCTTGTTGAACTTCTTGTTGTGCTTTTCCTTTCCATCAGATTCTTGTCAGCCCACATCTCTAGCCTGTCAAAGTCACTCTGGATGGCTGCCTGGTCCTCTGGTGAATCAGCCACTCTCCCAGTTTTACGTCACCTGCAAATTTACTGAGGATGCACTCTACCCCATCGCTCAGATCATTAATGAGGATGTTGAACAAGACTGGACCCATTCCAAAACACAGAGGCATCGAAGGGTTATGATGACCTCTGCCCAATTCTACACTACAAAATCTATTAAGCTATAGTATAGTTAAAAAAAAAAAAAAAAAAAAGCATGCTTCTATGTAGATATTTAGCCTGGAAAATTCCTGCCTGAACACTTACATTTGGTTAAGTTGAATTAAAACACCACCAACAAGAAGTCCACACCCTGAGAACAAATTCCTTAAGACTCTGGTTCTGTTGGGCAGTTTTATTCCCCTTTTCAAAAAAAACAATTCAAGAAACAACTGAAAACCTCCTCTGAACTGCACAAAGATCACCAATGAAACTGCAGCAGTGTTTTTGATAAAGAAAATGAAACACAGACTTCCAAGGTGTTTTTTTCCACTTTGACAGTCTGTATTTCTTTTTCCATATGATAGTAGAAAGCTTAACATTATTTTAGATCAGAAGCTGGCCAAGCAGCAGATGTTGATGATCAACAGCAATTAATGAAGAATCAGCGTCCACTTAGCAAAACATTATTGTCCAGTTCCAAAACAATACAGGTTTGTCTAATTTAAATATCTACATAATAAAGGTTTTCAAGTGAGCAACATCCTTTCACAAAAACAAGCTTAGATGAGAACTTATAACTGTTAGATCTAATACAGCAGAAATGTCCCTTGTTACTTTTATAGATCAACACTGATAGAAGTCTTCGATTTCCTGTGATTTATCAGCCCAAGAATGACAGAGAATTAAGAGCATTTCAATTTAAGAAATAAATATTAAATCCTCCCCTGAGAACGCTTTAAAACTAAGATTTAAAACCAAAGGCTAAAACCAATTGTCTCAATCCAAATTATGAACTTCCTCAGAAATGACAACAACTTAACTATGCTTCCTGCATATTTTTTCATTTAAAGAAGCGATTTGCAGGCTAGCTCAACACGACATTTAAACTACTCTTAAGCATAATTTTAAATATACAAAAATCTAGAAATTAAGACAAAACAATTAAGCCTTAATTCTTGAAAATTTTAACTTCTTAGAACGTTTTAGCATTAAGGAAACTGTACTTATTGAGACCCAACTGCAGGATTTTTCCAAAGTTTCAAAGACTATTCTATCAACAGCAGAATAGCAAAGCTCTGTCTAAAAATATAATCTGCAGTTTTCCTTTCGGTGATATTAAGATTGAAACAAGTATGACCTAACTCTCCAAAAACTGAATGAAGCACTACAACAACCTGCTGCTTCTTTAGAGAAACAGATAAAGAGGAACTACTGAATAACTGGTCAGATGAATTTTCAGGTGTGTTAATGAAAGTTGGGCAGAGTGAAAAATAATCATCATCATTCAACTCTTTTCTCCTGAACACACTTAGCAATAAACAGCATAAAATGGTCAAATAAAATATTCGGTTACACTAAGTTATTTTGTATTTTAGAAGAGGCTTCACTTCTGTTTTTCTACAGCCTGTCACTTGATAAAAGTATCAAACTTTAACAAAGACTGAATATAACTTTTTAGAACTTTAACAAAAAAAATATTTCCTATTATTAAAATTCTGTGAACAAAATATTGATTGTAATGCAATTCACTAAGAAACCAAAGGGAGAGCTGAAGGTATGCAAGTGTACAACTCTCTCGAATCCTGTTAAGTTTTAGCAGCTCCTGGTAACACATTCTACAGTCCAACTACACATGACCTGAAAAAGACTGTTCCTTATAGCAATTTTAACTTTCTGTTCCTTATAGCAATTTTA
>MU016687.1:27691-46937 GCA_011076525.1 Nettapus auritus | reverse complement strand
AATTTTAACTTTCTGTTCCTTATAGCAATTTTAACTTTCTGTTCCTTGTTTCTAAAAACATCCTTCTATCATTCTATTACAAACAAAAAGTACTGATTGCTACCATATAGCTAAATCATATGCTATCAATAACTCACCTCAAAGATTAATATGCTCATGCTTTGAATATACTTTTACTGTTTAATCTTCACATTTATTCTCACTACCTGCTTTAAAATCAATCAAATCAGGTAACGTTTATTTCTGTACATCAGACCATAACTGCAAGCATCTACAACAGTGATGCAATAAATGTATCTACCTCTGTATCTACCACCCCCATACTCAGTTGGGCACAACAGATGGCTCTTCCCTATATTACTTCCTTCATCATCAAAACATTGCTTTTATTCAAGAGTCTAGTTAACAGCCATGTTCACAATGATAGCACAACACAAGAAGAACTGAGCTCAAGATGTCACATCTGCCTGAAAAAATACTAGCTACTAACATTTTCCCTGTCAGGAGGAAAAAAAAAATACTGAAATTGGCAAGCTCTCTATTAGGTGAGAGAAACTTCACTAGTAAGGAAAAATGTATTCAATTCTTGAAGCATTCTATATTTCCTGCCTTTAGCCACTACTTTGCTTTTCTAGGTACCAATAACACAACTACACTTTACCCTACTATTTTTGCATCTAACTAACAAGTTTTTACAAATAATTTAACACCCCAGAGTTAAGCCTGCAATCATCAATACATTTTGAGGTTACAACTACAAAGGACTTTAAAGTTTTCCCAAATGCTCGGTTCTTAAAGTCATGAGCCCGTTGCAAGCTTCACCTCATTGGCAGACTTCACTCTCACAAACGACAAAGCTTCCACCGATTACTGAGGCACCTTTCCTCCCCAGTTACCACCACCTCCTCTGATTCCCTGTCAATAGTCAACTGCAGTACTGACACACAGTCCACACTAACAAACCCAGAGCTCCTTACTGCCTTACTAATGTTGGCATATCTCACTTGAGGGTGGCACCTCACTGGTTTGAAAACAAGCCTACCAAAATCTTTGCATAAACAGCACTAGCTTAATGGAGGCTTCTTATGTACGTTAAGAAAAATAGAACAGCATGTTTAAGACAACACTTAAGACTATCATAGACTGAGCAAAGGAAAATCAGCACCATACACAGCTTGATCATATTAAGAAGCTCATTTTGCTAAAAACACATATCCTTTAAGATGTGATGCAATTCAAGGCACCACAGTCATAAAATTCACAGAAATAAAGCATTTACTTTTTTTTTTTTTTTAAACTCTCTGATATAAGTAGGTTCATCCTGTGATAAAATTAGGATTACTTTTGATCCCCATTCATTTGAAGCACAGCACCTGAATGCCAGACTAGCTATAATTGCAAGAATTCACTTCCATATGGCTGCCTAGAAGACTGCATCTTAACCTAAACTCACAGGCATCATGATCTGCTCTGGACCCAAATAGATTCCCTTGCCCTTATGTGTTACAGCTCACAATACTGAATGTATAATATTCACACTACTTGAGGGCAATTTAAAATTAACAAATCACTCCTAACTACCCAAGGATCTCCCACCTGTCTCATTACAGCAGAGCCTTGGTAAAAACATTACTAAGATGAAATTCAAAGAGTTACTCTATCTTCTTGAAACCAAAATTTTAATGCAAGGTTGGTTAAATGAGACAAAAAAAAAAAAAAAAAAACACATTTGCAAGCAAAGAAAAGCTCACTTCTCTATCCAAATGTTTCTCAATGCTCTCATCTCTCCACCAGCATCCCCACGTTTCAATCAGCCAACTTAAAAATAAAAATGTAACAGTGACTCTACAGCACCAAATCAAGAATGCTAATATTGATTTTTACATGTGAAAGACAAGCCAATATTAAGCTCTTCATTTTAAATTGGAGATAACACAGTGGTTCATGTGAGTTATGGAGTGTGTGCATGCAAGAGAAGAGGACTGGTATAACCAAATTACACATTTATTTCAGACTCCTAAATAGATTAATAGCTACTGAAATAAGTAACAGATGAGTTTTGCACTGCAGGCAGATTTATAATGTTAGGTCCTAATACCACCATCAGCAGAAAGTAAAGCTATTGCAGAGAAATTTCCTGTATGGGTATTTGCATAATCTAGTTCTTCTCTCATTAAGTCATGATATTATTAATGTGCAGTTCATAGAAGAATTCTAAATGAAGCAGGCAGCAGGAAATTTCATGCAGTAACAACACTAAAAGAAACAAGAATGCTTCTAATCCATTATTTATAGGCTTAAAGGGCACTTAGATCTTTTTCTGCCCTTAAGTATGAAATAAGGTAAGATTTCAAATGTGCTTTATGAAAGCTAATATTTATGAGCAAATAAAAAAAGACATCTCTTCCCTTTCTTATCTAGTCAATTCAGGAGCTATACTGCTTACATGTTACAACAGTAAACATGTTATCAACTCCTGAACACTGCTCATGAGTCTCCCAAACCCAAGTTCTAACATCTGAGCAGCTACCAATCATTCACCCAGCACACAAAGGATGGGAGAGTATTTAAGTGATCCACTATGGCCACAAACAACCTAAAATAATATAGTAATACAATTCTATGCCAATAATAGCTTAATTATCATTTCATTTCTTGATGTTACAAAAGCTATTTCCTTGAGCCCAACACTTTGAATACATTGCATCTCAACTACCATTAAAGCATATTAGACCTCTCATTTTGAGAAAATAGAATTCCAACAGGCTTCATTCTGGTCATCTATGAGTCTACAATTAAGTATGGAAAACCTCTATTACAAACACCTTTCAAATATCACTTAATGTCAGCATGTCAGATTTTCTCCTTTGAAATTATATCTTAAACTATTTAGACTCTCTACTTTCTGACGCAAAGTTCTTTCCCCCGGCCCCCCCCCCCCATCTGCATGCTTTCAACTGAAGATTTAAGTTTTTTCACTTTGAGATATTCCAAGTAAGGCCTATATCTAAAAAGAACTGCAAAGACTTTTTTTTGCACTTAGCTGAAGTGCTGAAATCAACAGGATTCTATAAATCATCATAAAGAAGCACTGAGATTCCTTTTAAAATTCTATCCTGAAATTCTCCCAATGCATCAGAATTTCTGACAGCCATTTTGTCAAGTGAGAACCCAAAAATGTGACTAATCATGTTTATTATGAACATTTGTTACATTCTATAATACCCACAGGAGTGAAACTTCTAAAAAGCCTATGTCAAAAAAATAAGGTCTGCAGTTGCAAGTATCTAATTTACTCTCCTAAAACAACCTGCTATTTTGATCAACTTTTTGAAAACCACGGAGTAGTTCTGTGGCCAGAAGAAGTCTACTGTAGAGTTATGAGGCCCACCTGTGTGTTAATTAGCAGATAAACATTCATTTGTATTCTTTACAAGCCTGTTCTCTAAAGAGGCAGGAATTTTATTATTTTTATATGTTATGATACATTGAATACTGGTAACAATCTTAAAGAACTTGTTGCAATATTACATCTTCAATTATCTTACCCTGATGCCATTACCTCTAAAATATGCTAGAGTAGAATATACATTTTGTAGTACTCAGTAAATAAGCTACTAAGGAACTGTCGAACACGCTTTATGAAGGTAAGGCCCCTTTCAGATGCTTTAAGCAACTTCTGTGTTTTCTGCTCAAAATATTAAATTTCTCTTATGAAAAGACCACTTGAACACTAATCACTGTCTCTCATCACACCCAGACATGATACATATACAAACTATTTATGGAACACAGAGTCTTACTAATATACTTGTGGTAGGAAAGGAAAAACCTTTTGATCAGTTTTTCCATTTTCTCAAGAACGCATTTACAATTAACTAGGAAAAGAGTTTTGAACTTGAACTTTATTCCAATTATACTTTAATATTGCAATGCAAAAGGAAACTCCAACTGAGTTGTTCGGGTTCTTAAATCTATACACCTCCTCAGCTCCACAACAAAAGGAAAAATAATTTAAAAAATTCATCTCCATAACTGCAGTCATATGGATCTCATAGTTTATTATTCACTTAAAGATCATTTATTTTCATATCAAGAAAAGAAAATCCTCTATGCTATTTAAAAACTGTTCTACATCCCATGAGGACCCAGTTTCAAATTTCACTGTAACTGTCAAGTAACACAAATATGCCGTGAGCACCTCATCTTAAAAGAACTAGAAGACATGCTAAGTTTAATCCCTTCCTTTAACTATTCAACATTGGAAGTAAATTAAAAATGTATTTTACGTCCATTTCCAGGAAAGAACACATGCACCAACTTGAGCGTCACTGCAAGACCTCCATAAAATTGTACTCTCCTGAAACTACTCCAGGTATGCAAATTTGACTAGTAGGTCAGGTTAACAGTAGCACACATTTGCATTTGTTTGTTAATAACCTCTGATATATTTGCTTTATTCTTCTATTTTTCCCATTAGTCAAACTTAGGTGTCAAAGAAGATCTTTATTAGAGATATATGAAACAAATAATGGGGATTCAAATGTTGGCTTCAAGGTGCTACTCAAATACAAATTAAAAACGTAGAGATGTTTCTGGTTATTTTTTTTTGCCAAATGAAGTACATTAATTTCAGAAAGAGACAGCAGATGCTACCAATTATTATTTTTTTCCCCCAACTCTAATACATCTTTGATACACAAAGATACCAAGATTTAAGGGAGTATGTCATAATATATAAAAGTGGCACAGATTCAGGTCCCTGAGCTCCACTCTAAGACTTGCCCCTAGTCCTAGATATCCAAATAAGAAAATCTTTTTAAACGGTGCTTGCTTGGCCCTGAAAGTACATTCTCTATTTTCTCAGACAGAACATTAATTATAACATTGCTTCAGTGGAACAGGACAATCCCCTGTATTTTCTGAAGCTTTAGCTCTTGCCTTACTCATCCAGTCTTCCATAGGTTGGGCTGGTGTAATTTTGACATACATTAGAAAGGATTCTGTCCTCCCACTCTGACAGAGGTGGGAGCAAAGACCTGAGGAGCAAGCCCCATCCTCCCTGGAGCTGAAGGAGAAGGGCCCAGGGCATCAGGCGATGGTAACTCGCTGGTGTTGACAGCAAGCAGCCATTTTAAGTTAAGGGCCTTAGGACCTGATGCTGCCACTGATTCTCCTCCTCCATAGCGTCCAGTTTCACCTCTCCACCTCACACTACAGGGGACACGGGTGGCAGCAGGATAAGCAAACACACCCGCGGCAGTGCGGGCAAACAGAAGGGTCCCTAGCACAGCCAGCCCGGGGGGACGATGTGCAGCAGAAGCCCCCAGAGGGGGACAAACAAAGGCGGCAAGCCCCAGTCTCCCCCCAAGGGGGCGGGGAGAGCCCCCTCAGGGACAGAGAAGGGGAGAAGGGAGCTGCATGCGCGGCCGGAGGAGAGGGAGGGCGGGGCGGCAGCAGTTACCTGTACTGAGCAGCAGCCCCACTATGGGTGAATCCAAAGTAGTTGCCGGTAGCCATTTTGGCATCTTCTCCCAGCCGGCTGGGCACTACGGCGGCGGTAACCGAGGAGACGGCGGCGGCAGACAGGGACATAACAACAGGAAGGAGAGAAGGCAGGGGGTAAGAGAAGTGGACAGACGGACAAGAGACAGAACGAGCGCGACAGCGCCTAGTCAGACGCGATGCCTCAGGACCCCCACTTCCCCCCTCCCTCGCCTCGCCTCGCAGCCGCCCCCCCCCCCCCAAGCGCTGTTACTTACCATAGGTGAACGAAACTACCGGGCATATGGGAATCATAAGTCCGAGCTAGCGGCAGCAACGACGTCTGAACACCCTCGAGCTCTCTCCCTCTCTCCCTCTCGCCCTCTCTTCTCCTACTCCTTCTCCTCACGACCACAGTCGACCCCTTCCCCCCATCCACCTAGGGCGGCAACAGCGGAGTGCAGCCGCCGCGCCGGCGCCGTACACACACGCGAGATGTGCGAGAGGCCGCTGGGAGTTGTAGTTCAGCGCGTTGCTGCCTTCGCCCGCAGAAGCGCGTGCTTGACGCCGCAGGAGCTGCCGCGCATGCGCGGGATGTGCAAAGACTCTTGGGAAGTGTAGTCCTGCTCCATGAGGCCCAGGCGGGAGGGAACGCTGAATGTACCGTTCTCCTTATTCCCTCCATTGCCCTGTGTTTTGCGCCCATAATCACACCACAGACGTACCCCTTAACTTGTATGGCAAGCTATAGGGCCGATTTCTCATTCCTGCCTATGCAGGCAGAACACACAGCAGTTAGTAACCCAAGTAGCCAAAGTCCAGGTGAAAGGGGTCACCACCACACTTGCCACATACCGCTATTTGTCCCTGTGAATGTACTGGATGTGTCAGTACCACCTGGCTTTCCCACCCAAACCCTGACATACACAGCAAGTACCCAGTTTCTGTGCCTGCAATGCTACATGGCCAGAAGGCAGCATGCGTGGCTACCATACACATGCAGAGCTCACTGCAAAACCTACGGCTTGGCTTAATTTGCAACAACCAAGCTTAAGATTTACCTGGGCCCCATGTGACTTGCGGAAATCAGACTCTATAACCTTGGAATAGTTATAAAGCAGGTATGTTTATTCAGTGCTGCACACACACGCTGGGCTCCACCTAACTTGCGCACCAACGGTTACTGGCAGTGTGCTTATGTTAGCGGGATAAATACATATTAATTTCATTTCCCATTAATCTCTTGTATATTCATCAGGTCTCCCAAGAAGAATCATTAACATAGGTTCCATCTTTATTCACATGCATACTGGAGTCCTTGGGTGGTCATCCGGCGTACTCTAGTGGTCTTTTGATGAAGGCCAGAAGTCTTATTCCTCGCAGTTAAACTTCTGGCCTTTCCTGTCTTTGACAGACTTTAGCAGTCAAGCCAGTTCTTGCTGGTTCCCTTATCTATGCATACAGTCTTTTACTCCCTTATCTTTGGGTCGTTAACATACAATTGTGCTAGCTAACACCTAGGAATCAACATCCTTTATCTTGTTCCCTGTCTCACATGGTGCACTACCACAACTGCACAAGTGAAAAGCAATGTAACTTTCACCCAACTGAAGCCATGTGCACATCTAGTCTGATCTGTCCCCAAGGTACCACAGCAGATGCATGTCCACAAACTGTGCCATAGTTCCCCTATGCTTATTGTACACACAAGGTAAAGACTTGCACGTACAGGACACATTTATCTGATGTTTCTATGTAGCAACAGTCCATCAGATTGCTCCTAAAAACTGTTGGGCAACATATTGCGGGCCATGAAGTAACCTCTGGGTGACTGAACCTGCACCTGTGCAGTTCTGTTCCTCCTGGTGACCGTTTCATCTTTAGGTAAACCTTCCCTCTGAGCAGTGGCTGCTTCTCAAAATTCTGAATACAGCAAAACTTAAATCCTTAAATGCTTTCATCTCATTTGTGTGTTTTGCACTATTGTAATAAATATTGTATAATAAGTTTGTTAATTGTATAATTGTATAATAAGTTTGCACTTCTGGATTAATTCAGAACTGATCACTTCAGAGGTATTTGTTTTCCACAATCTCCACCTATTCAAAACATCCCTACTTGGGATCTCCTACTGTTCTCACAAAATGACAGGTTTCTCTTACCTCAAAGTACAGTTTTCTTAGTTTCTAAATCTTTAACATAGATATTTTTGTACATAAAACAAATGAGAAAAGTAATTTCTCATCCAAAGTTTACATTATTACAGCTATGTATGAAGCATAGGTATTTAGGATGCCAAACATCCTTGCCAATTCACTGAACATAATTCATTGGTCATTATTATTAGTTAGGAACTAAATAACACCGTACCTCTGTACTGAGTCTGTCTGGGATGTTAACTTTCCCTGCAGCAGCCCATAAAGTGCTGCGCGCTGCGCTTGTAGCTAGAACAGCAGTGGTATCACACCAGTGTTGTGTCTGCTGCTGAGAAGTGCTGGCACAGCATCAGGACTCTCTCTAACCCTCCTGGGGGGTGGGCAAAAAAAGTGAGAAAGAAACATCACCAGGGCAGCTGACCTAAACCAACCAAAGGGATATTCCATACCATATGATGTCACACTCAGCAATAAAAGGTGGAAAAAGGAAGAAGAGGGGAGGGGTGGGCTCTCGTAGCGAAAACGTCTGTCCTCCTCCTGAACACCAGCTATGTGCGTAGAGGCTCTGCTTCAAGGACGTAGTCAAACATTGCTGGTTGGTGAGCCTACCAGGGGAGGTGCCCCGCTGGACCTTCTGTTCACAGTGAAGGACTGGTGGGAGATGTGGTGGTCGGGAGCTGTCTTGGGCAGAGTGACCACAAAATGGTAGAGTTCTCTATACTTGGCGAAGTCAGGAGGGGGACCAGTAAAAATGCTGTCTTGGACTTCCGGAGGGCAGACTTTGAGCTGTTCAGGACACTGGTTGGCAGAGTCCCTTGGGAGGCGGTTCTGAAGGACAGAGGAGCCCAGGAAGTCTGGGTGCTCTTCAAGTAAGAAATCTTAATGGCTCAGGAGCGGTCTGTCCCCATGTGCCCAAAGACGAGCCGGCATGGAAGAAGATCGGCCTGGCTGAACAGAGAGTTGTTGCTTGAGCTTAGGAGAAAAAAGAGGGTTTATGACCTTTGGAAAAGAGGGCGGGCCACTCAGGGGGACTATAAGGATGTTGCAAGGCTGTGCAGGGACAAAATTAGAAAGGCCAAAGCTCATCTGGAGCTCAATCTGGCTACTGCTGTTAAAGATAACAAAAAATGTTTTTATAAATAAATCAACACAAAAAGGAGGACTAAGGAGAATCTCCATCCTTTACTGGATGCTGTGGGAAAGGAATTCACAGGTGGCTTTGCGCTCTTTCACACGTCCCTGAATTAGAGATAATGAGGAAACAAGCAGTAGAAACACAAACTTGAGAAAGGCTGAGATAAAGTAAATTGGCTACAGTGTTAAAGATGAGCTTTGGGCAGTGGCCAATTGCTGGCTAGCTCGAGGCACGTGTCTGAGGGTCTCTAACCAATTGTATGACAGAATTGGGCGCGTGGACAGCACGTAGGGCTACAGGGAAATTATATGTAGTAGTGAAAAAGGGCAATAAACGTCTCCTGTTCAAGAGCCATCAGGAGTCCATGTCTTTCATCCCTTCAAATGGTGACACCGACGTGATAGGGGAGGAGCAGCGCTGCAGGAGCGTCTGAAGGGAACCCAGCCAAACAAGTCAAGCTCACAGCTGGACTGCAACTTCAACCCCGGGACATCACCTGAAGGACAGGTGAGCGACTGGGCAATAATTATGGGAGCTAGTCTTTCGGCAGAGGAAGAGGCTATAGTGAAACTGCTAACGCAG
Source organism: Nettapus auritus (assembly GCA_011076525.1). Classification (NCBI taxonomy): domain Eukaryota; kingdom Metazoa; phylum Chordata; class Aves; order Anseriformes; family Anatidae; genus Nettapus; species Nettapus auritus. The sequence continues at coordinate 37,580 of MU016687.1, read as the reverse complement.
CTCCTAATGGAAAGGGGAGTAAAATATGATCTGTTTAAGATAAAGCTATTATTGAAATTTTTGTGAAAACAAGGGTTCCCTTCAATGGCTTCCACAGTATTTGATGTAAAAACTTGGGACCAAGCAGGGGAAAAAATATGGGAAGCAGCGTCCAGTGGGGATACTAATGCTCCTGAAGTGATGACTACGTGGTGGCTGGTGACTGAGACTTTAAGATCGTGGCAGGCAGAAAAGAAAGTACAGAACACTGCTGCCCATGCAATAACGGCAGCAGAACCGAGATCAGAGCCTGCAAGTTCACCAGAGCAGTGTAATTTGATAGACCTGGGGGATGACATGGAAGAGGGCTGCGGACTGCCACCGCTGAGCCCCTCCCCGCTGCCCCCCTCAGCTCCCGCCTTGCCTACCCCCGACAATGCCGTCTTGGGGGCCCGAGCTTTTGACCCACGGGAATGATGGGAGCTAGTGCACCAGGAAGTGCTAAAGGATGGGGACCCATTGAAAGTTTCAGTGGGATCAGGTTCGTCAAGCAGGACCCATAAACCCATGCTGACTGGGCCTGATGGCCTGCTTGCCCTGCAAGTGCCGTGTGATGACACTCGAGATAATCTGATCCATGAGCTTCCCTGGCACTGAAGTCAAACTAATAGGCCTATAGTTCCCAGGTCTACCCTCCGGCCCTTCTTGTAGATGGGCATCACATTTGCTAGCCGCCAGTCAAGTGGGACCTCCCCTGATAGCCAGGAGTGCTGATAAATGATGGAAAGCGGCTTGGCCAGCTCCTCCACCAGTTCTCAGGACCCTCGGTTGGATCCCATCCGGCCCCATCGACTTGTGTGGAGGAATGGTTAACTGAGATAGGACACATTGACATAAAAAAGCTGGGAATTCACGAGCTAGACAATTAACGTACACAGCTGGTGTGAACTAATTAAAGACAAGGACACGGTTTCCCTATCTGTCTGGGAAGGTACTGAAGGGGGGACTGCAGCTGCGGTCTAAGGAATGAGGAACTAGCTGACAAGATAAGGAAGCTGATAACCAATCATGAGCTTAGCTTTTGCAATATGTATGAGCTGATTACTTCTAGAGTGTATAAAAGGCAACTGAGCTATCCAATAAATCGAAGCTTGCTGATCACTCATATTGAGCGTCCTTGTCTTCCTTCCATCGACAACAGACTTGCATACATCCAAGTGCTGTAGCAGGTCGCCAACCATTTCCTCGTGGATTGTGGGGGCCACATTCTGCTCCCCATCCCCTTCCACCAGCTCAGGGTACTGCGTATCCAGAGAACAACCAATTTTGCTGTTAGACTGAGGCAAAGAAGGCGTGAAGCATCTCAGCCTTTTCCTCATCTCTGGTAACTAAGTTTCCCCCCGCATCCTGAAGGGATACAAGACATAGACTCCAGATGGCTCTTGAACAGGAGACGTTTATAGCCCTTTTTCAATGCTACATATACTTCCCCCGTAGCCCCATGCACTATCCACCCACCTGATTCTGTCATACAATTGGTTAGAGACCCTCAGACATGCGCCTCGAGCCAGCCAGCAATTGGCCACTGCCCAAAGCTCATCTTTAACACTGTAGCCAGTTTAATTATCTCAACCTTGCTCAAGTTTTTGTTTCTACTGCTTGTTTCCTCATTATCTCTAATTCAGGGACGTGTGAAACAGCGCAAAGCCACCTGCAAATTCCTTTCCCACAATTCCCGCTTTTTTATTTTCAACCAACCAAACGCTTTCTATAGATTTTTCTATCAAGCACTGCAAACATTGCAATAAGGAAGGTACAATAAGCAACAGGGTGAAAGTCACAAGCAGAATTATGACTGTAAAGTAGTATGCCTACCAGAATCTACATCAGTCAACAAGCCACTAAGCGCTAGGGGTGTTGCTTCACAGCGATGCTGCATCTCACTCACACAGCACAATCACACAAAGAGGCCTCTTGCAATTCTCATTTATACCACAAGAAGATGTCACTTAAAATAATTTGTCCACGGCTTCAGGAGGTCCTTATCTACTCCCATGGTGAGCGGCTGAGTGTGGAGACGCCTCCAAGGAAAATGCTTGGGGTGCACCTAGGGGCATCCGGTCCACAGTCAATCCCGCAGCCAAGCAGAGTGGCTCCTGGCGCAAGGAATAATGCTATTATAATTTTGTATGATTACACTGAAGAGATGCATTGCGATAATGAGCGAGTGTGGCGTTGATGATTTGTTTAATTGTTTGTTTTTTGCCCGAGCAGTTGAACCTTACACATGCTGTGGCTGTTACACTTCCCAGGATATCTAATTCCTGTGGCTCTAGGGGCACTTGTGGTAAGTAAGCAGTCCAATCTTTGCTATCTGCCAGGATCCCCACCAAACAAGTCGGGAACGGGTCGAACGGGTCGTTAGCACTAGCCAGGGACAGGCACATCGCTTCTTGTTCTGTCGGCGAGGGTGACCCAGATGTTGCGGCGTGGTTGGATGGAGACCCAGGGCTGGCAATAACCGATGTCAATGGCAATTGTGAGGAGGAGGCCAACCATGGCCTTACCCCCCTTTCTGGTACCCATCTTGGTCTGTGACCTGTGGAGACACAAGCATACCCTTGACCCCAAGTTATTAGAGGCTGGGGTCCATCCAAAAGACCTGTATTTAATTTTTTTACTATCACTAAGGCCTGCTCTGATTGCGGCACCTGTGCCAGCACAGAATTCATATTTTTGTAATGTTTTACTATGTGAAGTACCTCTTTGTGAGGAAAGGGTAATGCTAGGTGATCCATTTTGTGAAGTGCCTTTCCCAATCTGTTCTGTGGTGTTTCCTGGGTGTCTCCCCCTTTTTGTTTATTTAGCAGTGTTTTCAAGGTGCGATGTGTGCACTCTACAATGGCTTGACCCATGGGGGAATGAGGAGCTCCTGTGATGTGTCGGATACCCCGAGTTTGAAAAAAGGTTTGAAGGGAGTGACTACCATAGGCGTGGCCACTGTTGGTTTTTATTTCCTTTGGTATGCCTAGTGCTGCGAAAGCACCACGGAAGTGAGCCTGGACGTGGCAACTAGTTTCACCCACCACAACTGTCGCCCAAATAGCATGAGAGAAAGTATCTACCAATACGTGAACATATTTCAAGCGACCAAATTCTGGAATATGCGTTACGTTGGTCTGCCATAACTGTAAGGACCATAGACCTCTACGGTTTACAGTAGAGGTCTAAACATGTTGTTGATGTTATAAGTTACTTTCTCACAGAGTCAAAACTATATCAAGATTTTCAATTATGTGAGAAAGTTTTATTAATTGAATAATTAAGTAAGCAGACACAAGCAAAACAGCGCTGGGCGGCCGGGGAGTCTTGGCTCCGCAAACGGCGCGCACGAAGTGACGAACTATTTCATGTCTATACAGCAGAACAATGAATATTCAATTAACGCCTATACATATTCATTACCTAAACCCGCCTATTCTCGCTTCGTATGCTAATTAGCTTATCAGTCCTTTGCGCTTGCGCAGATTCTTCCAAGAATTGTGGGCAGGGGCCTTCAGGATGTGGGCAGTGGTCTTTGGGAGGAAGGCCGTAGGTCTTCCTCGCAGTATGCTTTTCACCTTTGGCCTGGAATGTAGTGATTTGGCAGGCTTGCAGTTTCTTTATCGGTCTGAGCTAATTTATGCCCTTGTTGTCCACCTGTTTTCTGCCTGGGACGTGATGGTCTGGCAAGCCCCCGCAACCAGTCTCCACACATCCTTCGCCTCCTGGCCCCCCAACAGCACATCCTACAGACTCAGACAACCTCCTCCCCAGCCAACAGATAACCTTGAGTATATATTCTATTCCAATCTCAGTATGCAGACAACAATTCATTCTACTGTCTAGTTAACTAAGCATTCTTTTACATTTAACTATTTACTTGCTTGTTTCAGAGTCCCAGTTATATAGTCTCGTAGTTCCGGGTCGGCGTGTCATATTCTGATAGGTTCGGGTATTGTTCTGCGGCTGCGCGTCCTATTGCGAGGGGGTAGTTCTTTTCTCTCTGGTGGTCATGAAGAGGAAGGTCGCAGTCTTCCTCTGTCTTGGTTCCGTTTATTCTTGGGCGGGGGAGGCGAAGCAGCGAAGCAGGATGTTCTCTACAAATTTGTCTCAGCATGAGATCACAGGGTCTCTGTACTTAACCGTGTGATACCACAGTCTGTTTGCTTAACCGCATGTCTCAACCTTTGTTATTATGAAACTTCACCCTTCAGCAATATTTCCTTACTTTATACAATGAACAAATATTCACAATTTATTACAGTTGACAGTCAGGACACGTTTGGACAATGTGGCATCAGTGATCAATATAGTGAATTGTTTTTGTCAAGACGTTGGTGGATTGATGGAAAAAGGCATGGGATAACTGTGCTTGCTCCAGCACCTTAGGCACTGGGGCAGTCAGGGTCATATTAGTTAGCTGGTCAGCACGTGCGTTACCCTCTGCAAAAATAACCGGTAACATGGTGTGGCTCTGCATGTGAATAATACAATACAGGTGCACTCGCTGCTCTACCAACAATAACAGCTCCTTAAATTTTAGAAACAAGTTTTCCTTTGGGATATGTCTCAAATGTGCCCTCTCAATACACTGAGAAACACCTACAGCATATTGCGAGTCTGATACAATATTCAAAAGTGCTAGTTTTTTTTTTTTTAATTAAAAAAATTAATTAAATTAATAATAAAAAAAAAATAAGTTATCACAGATCTGGGGTAGGAGGTTTAAAGAAACCAATCTTCCAGCAGTATTGGACAGTAAATGGCACAGAAGCTATAGTAATGCTGATTCGTACTGGAGCAAACATTTTTGAATAGCATATGGCAACACAAATGTGCCTGTACCAGCAGCCAGTTTAGACTGCAGCGATGATTCACTGAAACTAAGTTTGAGGAGAACTGCAGTCATATCCACACCACTTGACACAGCTGGGTAGAAGATTCCTAGAGATACTAATGAAATTTCAACGTGGAATGAAACCCCTACAGCACCACATTCTTTGACATTTTTTTTTCAGCTGCTGGGATTTATTGAGTTTCTTGTTTTCACTGCTGAGATCTCTGGCTGCCTTTTCAGGGGATCCACCCACATCCTTGGCCGAGCTGCCGGCGGCGGCTCGCAGCGCCAGCAGAGGGGCCGCGGGCTGAGGGGAGTCTGGCCTGGGGGGTGGGGCAGTGGCGACAAGCGGGGGCCCGCGGGGCGGCGGGCCCGGGCGCAGTAGCAGGCGGGCGGGTGCTCAGAGATGACAGCGGGGTGGGCGGCGGCGCTGATGGCCGCAATGGCATCGAGCACAGAGTGGCCGCCATGGGTTGGGATATCGTCTCTGCCTCTATTCCCAAGTCTGTCAGGTTTGCTTTCTCTGGCGGTATGCAGTCACCACTTTTTATTTCACCTGCCTGCGTAGCCTGTGCAGCTGCTGTCTGTACCCTTCTTTCCCCTTGCCATGATCTCAGTGTCTCAGTTGCTAAGCACCAGGTCGTCATCACCTCAGCAGCTGTTGTATCTCCCCCTGAGGCAGTATCCCATATAGTTGTCCCAGCATTTTCCCAAGTTTCTAAATCAAACACCACCAAACTGTCGACGGGGCCCCATTCTTATGCAAAAATTTCAACAATAGCTTTATCTTAAACACATCATATTTCACTTCCCTTTTTATTAGTAGTTCCATTAATAGTTTTACTATAGCCTCTTCTTCTGCCATGAGGTTAGCTCCCATAATTAATGCCCAGCTGCTCACCTGTCCTTCAGGTGATGTCCTGGGGTTGAAGCTGCAGTCCAGCTGCAAGCTTGACTCGTTTGGCTAGGTTCCCTTCAGATGCTCCTGCAGCGCTGCTCCTCCCTTATCACATTGGGGTCACCACTGAAGGGATGAAATACATGCACTACTGATGGCTCTTGAACAGGAGATGTTTATTGACAGTTTTCACTACTACATACACTTTCCCTGTAGCCCCACGTGCTGTCCATGCACCCAACTCTGCCATACAATTGGTTAGAGACTCTCAGACACATGCCTCGAGCTAGCCAGCAATTGGCCACTGCCCAAAGCTGGCGAAAGCTTTCCCACAGGCACCCCAATACAATCTACGTACACTCTATCATCAAATGATACTCCTAAGCTTCTTTTACTTCTTCTGGGTATTTGTGATGTTTCTCTTTCAAATGCCAGGGTGAAGGGTATAGCTAATTGAACAAGTGCACAAGTGCCTCCCCAGTTAGATGGTAGGCTGGACCGTAAGATCTTCCCTCCACAGTACCACCAGAGATCTGCCCTGGGGATCTCAAGTCTTGAGTAGTTTCCCATCAAGTCCTTGGTAGCATTCAAGGTCCTCGTGCACAAGGCAAATTCTCCCAGATGCCAGGTAGCACTCACACCCTGCCATGAGAGGCAAGCTGTTTGGTTACCTATAGCTGTAGAGAATGCAGGGGGAACCCTGATATTGCTATCATGCAAAGAAGGGAACAGCAAAGAGAGACACTTACAGGCCTCATTTCCCCAGGCAGTCTTTTCTTGGTACAATGCAATCATACATTGCATCCCCTGGGAATCTTTGGTCTACCCCAATGGGAAGCGTGCTATCTGGGCAGTCGGTCATCCCAAGGCACAAGCATAGCAATTGCTGTGGTTGAGACTCTGGACAGTATATTTGACCCATTCTGTCCAGACATTCACATCCCCATACCCTGTTTCAATCTCAAAAGTTTTAACTGTCGCATTTCAAAGAGGGCCTCCTGTTTTCTCTCCAGTTTTCTCCTTGATTTTCTCTTTTTCTCTGATGTCAATAGAGGATCCTTTCCATACAGCTATTCACAGTCTGGCTGTTGGGTCTCTCCCAGTTATTTGTTCTCTCTCCTCAGTTGTCATTGGGCATTTAAATCTCCACAAGCTAACACCTCACAAGCATCAAACGTGACGGATTGTGGTACATAACCCTCTGTCACTTTCACCCCTATTTTGACAGGGTATCCCGTCTTACTGTTATCTGGTCATGCCTTTTCCAAGTTGCCAATTGACCAAGGCCTTCTCTGACGCCTACAATCACTAAAAACAAAATTAATAGCTGTTTTTCCCTGTCATTATTTTTAACCCTTAGGTTTCCAAATAATTATCACTACAAAGAATAAGATATATGTACACTACTACTAGAAGAAAACTCCCTTGGGAGTACTTTGATTCTCTATAGGCCAGTCCTTTCTCTCAATCGCAAGTCACACTCATTAGTTACCTGTGAAAATAAAAGGTTAGTTTACAACTGTAAGCTTTTATCCTGCTCAGAGTCCACTATGAGATTTTTCTCTTCGATTTCAACTTCCAACAAGTCTTCTGTAGGAACAGCTTCCCAGGTACTAGGGTCGACAGATGCCTTCACTCAAGCATAGTGAGTCCAACCTTTTTCCGCAGTTCCTACAGCTGTTTCAGTGGTTAGTAGTACTAGGAAGTGTCCTTCCCATTCAGACTGGAGTTGATCCTTTCCAGGTCCGAATCAGGACTCAGTTTCCTGGTTGATGGTGGTGAACAGGGAATTCCAAAGGTGGGGTTTGAGCCAACAGCCCACGGGTCCTGAAAGATGACAAAGAAGAGGACAACCCCAGAATACAGTTCTTAAGAAAACTCTCGTTTTGAATTGTGGTATCTCATCCCTTCTGCCCAGAAAGGGTAATCCGAACAGCATCTCATATGGTGAAATTCCTATATCCTTTCTTGGTACTGTTTGAACCTGGAGGAGTGCTAAAGGTAAGCATTTTACCCAAGGAAGTTGGGTTTCTAACACTAATTTAGTTAATTGCTTCTTTAATGTCTGGTTCATTCGCTCCACCTTCCCAGAAGAGGAGGGGTGCCAGGGGGTATGAAAATCCCACTCAGTCTCTAAGGCCTGCATTAACCCTTGCAGTACTTGTGAAGTGGAATGACTTCCTTGATCTGAATCAATGTTTTCAACTATCCCATATCTAGGGATTATTTGCTCCAGTGATACCTTAGCCACCATGTTTGCAGTGGCAGATACTGAGGGGAAAGCTTACACCCATCCAGTTACATGGTCAATTAGGACAAACAAGTACTTAAGTCTCCCTACTTTAGGTAACTCAGTGAAGTCTACCTGTATACTTTGGAAAGGTCGAATCCCTGGCTCCCGTCCCCCTCTAGGGGGGTTATGGATGACCTTTTTATTTACTTTTTGACGTATGGTACACCCTCAACATATTTGCCTCACTAAAGTGTATATTCCTACACAGACATACTTTCTTAGCACAACATCACACATTGCTTGCACCTCCCGATGACTCTCTTGATGTAAAACAGTTAATATTTGCCTCATTGGTGCTTTATTCAGCATTTCTCTCCCATCAAGGAGTATCCATTTTCCTTCAGACTTCGTGACTCCTGATTCCTTAAAAAAAAAAAAAAAAAAAAAAAAAAAAAAAAACTTTTAAATTAAAATTTTTTAGTTCTTTTTCGTTTTCAACAATTCCCTGAATTCACTCGTTTTATTCTTTGTTTTCCCTCAGACATTAGATGCCTTATATACTTCTCTTTCTACATATTGTAATTTATTTTTCAATACTCCCAAGCACTGCTTTCCCAGAAAGTCGAATAGCTTGTTAGTAGCTTCCTTCACAACTGTTTTCTCCTGTCCTGACAATAAAAGATCATATTACATATTGTAACAGTAACACCTCCTCAGAAGGTTGGAATTGCTCCAAAATCTTTTCTAAAACTTGCCCAAATAAATTGATGGCCCTGTGAACCCCTGAGGTAAAACTGTCCATCTGTATTGTTGCTTCCACCCCCATTTCAGGGTCTTTCCAGTCAGAGGTGAATATATCTTTGCTCTCAGGGCCTGAGAGCACTCAATTGATAACACTGTTATTCCAGTCTAACAATTTACTATTTGAATGCCCAATTTCATCATCAAATCCCTTCCCAACAAGTTAGTCCCTGCCTTGGGTACATACAATAATTGCCCAGTGATCATTTTATCCCCTAGCCTCAGCTTGGTATCCCCCAAAAGTGGCACTGTTATCCCAGCCCCTTCTACCCCCATCACTTTTTAGGGTTTCATTAGTTAATTTAATCCCTGATACTTTACAGGCCTGTAATGACCTAGCTGCCTCAGTGTATTGGGTTCTACCAGCACCTTACCATTGCAGGGGGGGCTGCAGTGGCAGCCACTATTAGAAGAATCCAGAAGCCTCCCCGTGGCAGATAAGGGACAGTTTCAGCTGGCCCCAAAGGGGCCCACTGCTGCCCAGAGCCAAGCCATGAGCAGCACAGTCTGTGCCTCTGTGAGAACACATCCAAGAAAACGAAAACAAACAAACAAAAACCTGCTGCTCAACAGCAGCTGGGAGAGCGAGGAGCCAGAAACCTCCCCACAGACACCAAAGTCAGCGCAGAAGGAGGGGGAGGAGGCGCTCCAGGCACCTGAGCCGAAGCCCCCCTGCGGCCTGTGGAGAGGCCCCTGGTAGAGGAGGCTGTCCCCCCCAGCCCCCCCCCCATCCCTCCCCGATACTTGGGAAGCTGACCAAACACTACAGAAAATATACCCAAACTTCCAGACTGTTACTTAGATAATGCCTACATCCTCTTTCCCTGCTCATTCAACTTCAAGCAACTCTGTCAAACGCTACATACTGACGTGCGGAAACAGACTCCACAATCTGATAGATTGTAAAGTAGGTATGTTTATTCAGCGCTGGGCACACAGGGGATCGCTCCTCCTATTGTGTGCACCTGTTACAGCGCCGCTATCTCAGTCTTATAGAGTAAATGATTACATATTCATAGTATTTCGCAATACGCCTATACATATGCATTACCTATCCCCGCTTCGTATTTAAATTAGCATTTCCATAATCTCCTCCCAG